>CM067373.1:27088717-27304019 GCA_034401795.1 Chaetoderma sp. LZ-2023a | reverse complement strand
ACTCTGAAAAAAATGCTTGCTCCGCCACTACTGCTGTTGCTTCCAATGAAGATCCTCAAGCTTCTCTTGAAGTGCCTCAAGCTTCTCACAAAGTTCCTAAAGCTTCTCATGAAGTTTGTCAAGCTTCTAAAGAGGTTCCTCAAGTTTCTCATGAAGTTTTTCGACCCTGAAAAAGTGTCTTCTCCACCACTACTCCCATCGGCTCAGCTTCCTGGCTGGATTCAGCATGCTAGCACTGCTGAAGTTTTCCACTTTAGCTTCCTGGCGGGATCCAGTTTGTAGCTGAAGTTTTCTGCTTTCTCCAGAGAAGGTTTGACGTTTGTCAGCTCGCCTGTCTCCTTGTTGCTGACGATGACTTAGTACCGTTTAGCTGCCATCTGTACACCCACGATAAAGTCCCATTTAGTCTCCTTGAGGGTCAGACTAACATATATGGTGTCGCGCAGATCATGCCCACACTTGGAGCTGAAGTATAGAAGCCTTGCATTGTGGAGGATATCCGGTGATATCTCATGGGTGTACTTCTGAAAGAGGATGAACACAGTGATCTTGGTGTGCTGGATGTGTCGGGTGATGTCGCTGAGGTAGGTGCCTGTCTTCTGATCCATCACGGGGGCCATCGATAACTAGGACAAGTCGGTCAGTCAGTCGAGCTGCTAGCAGCTTCTCCATTAGTGCATGTAGGTTCTGTGTTTTAGTTATTGGGCCCTTATACCATTGGTCGTTGTTGTTGACAGCATCAGTTGCAGGGTTGGACACCAAATGTTCTGCCAGCAAGGTGCACAGTAAAATGTTTTTCCGTGTCTGGATGGTGAAATAATCAATACCACTTGCCCAGCATTGGCCCATCTACTGCTGTATGGTACGGACATGTTCTTGGAAGATGGCCAGTACCTGATCGGCTGTAGTCTCATCTATATCTGGAAGTTTAAATGGAAGCACGTCCTATATGAGCTTTATTGCCTGCAGGGCCGGCATCATTGTACCACCGGCCAAGACAAATGATGTGAGGGAAGTGTCGAGCATGAAATCCCAACAACAGCTGAAAAGGTAACACAGAGAGCCTGTGTCAGTAGATGTGTCCAGAACACATAGGCCATGTCTATTAAGAGGTCTTAAACGGCAGGCTGAAGAACCCTGACTTCTTCACCTCGGGCTGTTGGCGTTTAGAGGCAGCCCCTTTTTTTACCATTGACGCTAACACCACTGACTGTGATCCTCCCAATCTTTAGATTGTTTCCATCCAGTCGGAAGGAACTCAGGTGCCTTTGATTCAGCCAACAGCTTGATGGCTCTTCCATCACTCATCTCAAGGGCACCTTTGACAATTAGCTTGTCCTCGAGTGCCATGCCTTTATATGCAGAGGTGGCACTGTTAAGGGCTGAGACTCCTATGGATTGTACATTTCCGATGAGGTCGCTGGCCGGTATGGTACCTCGGATTTCCCGTGGTTTACCCTTCTCATTGAAGTCCATGAAAGAGATGGGAGCAACATTGTCCTCTGAGCCGAGGCGTGCCTCACCTAAGTGACCCAAGTCTCCAATCTCCTTGTTTTCTAGTCTGTATGTGACAGAGGCATTGTTGGGGTGTATATATAGTGCTATACATAGCGGCTTACACCTAGTCATATCCCCAGTGAAATAGGTGGAAGTAGGTAGACCCAAGGAAATAAGTGGGAGTGCTCACGATACTGGCCCTCTGTGCATGGGCATTCCTTGTGGGCTAACCACCATTTCTGGGCATGGGAAATCCCCAGTCCACATGCTCGACTATGCACTACTGACTCTGGAACAGCACACCATGCCCCATAGGCGACTGTCGTTTCATGGACCTGCCAGGCTTTCATGGTCTCCTATATACCCATCTTAAACATAGACATAGGCCACAATGATCTCAGCCATAGTACTCGTTGCTAGACTTAGAACCGAAGCTTCCATTAGAGGAATACATTTGCCCATGATCTTGGCGGCGGAAGTATAGGAGGCGCCACCGATGGCGATCTTTGGGATGGGATGTGTTATTCCCAGACAGTGCTTGACAACTGCACTCACCAATGTAACGAGGCCAGTGGCTCCAGCAGCAGGAATAACCTCATTACCACCCATCATCTTCACTACGGCCACATTCGTGGCCATGTTACTGGCGACATGAATATCCAATAGCACTATACATAGTGGCTTAAACCATGGACCAGCTAGTACTATGTATTAAGTACTATGATGTCTTCTGCACCGAATTGAAGGATTACAAGAAGAAGTCACCAGATGAGCTCACTCAGCTCTCTAGTGGTGAGGTAACAGAGGAGCTGACAGCCAAAAAGCTCTACCTAGGATTTGGTAAGTGGCAGATGTGCTTCGTCAAATACCTCATAATGAGCGGAAGTATTCTCGAACTGCTCCTGCATGCTAAGGGATTCTATAAAGATCATGAGTATCTCTTGGATGTCTTGCAGTTACTACAGGCATCCATGGCATCCCCAACTCTGAGTTGAATAAGGTTCTGCACTACTACAAGCTGGAAAAGGCTGTACCACCAAACCATACAGCCCTTGGCTGTGTATGCTGGCAGCCTGCATGGGAGCTGTCGGGCAGACTAAGCTAGTCCAGTTGCCATGACTCCTTTCCTGCACCAGAGAGTCATGATGATCTTCTAGTGGCGGAGAAGACTGGTGACGAGCACAGCAATAGCCAGGCCTGACACCACTCATAGGGCCGTTATCCCATTAGCACTGCTGATGGATGGAGTTGTGTGTGCCAGCACGAGTCGCCACTCATCGTCCAGCACTCTGTGTGATGCTAATGGAGTCGGAACGATGGTAGCACAGGCTTGTGAGGACCATGGAGATGCTTGTGGGGACCTGGGTGTCACAGGTGCTGGGACATTATGTGCAGGCAAGTTAATGTCAGTGCTAAACCCAAAGTGGATATCGGGGAAATTTTCCCTGACTATCATGTTGTTATAGCCCCTGACCACCAGGTCCTCAATATTCACAATCATGTTGCTTGGAATAAGTGACAGGTGTGGAGATATGGCAGAGTCCAGCTGCTGGTGGGGCTTCTTTAAGGCATGCTGGAACTTGACAATGAGGATGCTAGGGTCTGCAATGATAATAATATCCGTGACGAGATTGATGAACTGGGCCTGCACCTCTTTTCTGTGAACCCCATTTATAGAGTGGCGCAGCTTAGTCTGGGCAGTAAGGAGGCAGTAGCAGAGTGCTTCCAATGACTGGTTGATTCGAACGACCCCTGCTGATGTGAGCCCCGAGGTTGTGTATAGGATGAAGTACTTCTAGGCAACCAGGAGGTCTTGCCTGATGCTAGTGATGTGCATATTCTGCACCAGTGCCATGGGCTCAGAGTCTGAGTCGAATGAGAACGTCTCTGTCTTCCGATGGCTGATTTTTCTGGGTATTTGATAGGGAAGGCCTGAGTAGTCTTGTCTCGGATCGCCGTACATAATGCTCAGTCCGTTGTTGTTATCACCATGCCACTGATAGTCTGAGTGGGCAGTGAACTCTTGCTGTAGTCTGCTGGCTGCTGAGTGGCTGTAGCTGTTGAGCTGTGTGTTAAAATCATTTGTATCAGGCAGGCTTGCACCGAGCTCAGGGAGGATTCATCTCACTGTATGGTATACATGAAATCTGAGACAGCTGGCACAGCTTCAGGGGTAACAGAATAGGAGTGAAGCAAATGAGCGCCGATGCTACATCCTGCCATGGCATACCACATGGCAAAGTACAGCTGTTGGTTCCAGAACGAGAGATTCCGGCCTACCATCCAAGTGTGAGCTTTCTTCACATCCTTGATGATGACTGTGAGGTTGGTCAGTGGTCATGGATTGATGGAGATCGGAGTTAGATCTGAGACATCATCCAGCACCATGTAGACGGTCAGTCCAGAGTGTACCCAGGAGGAGCGTTTGGCTCTGGACGATCGTCGTGAGGTTCACCTGGAAATCCATCTATAGTAGTCATCTTAAAACTGTTGCAGATGCAACAGACTATTTGACATCGTAGAGATCCCTGATGCAACCCCGTCGCACCATCATGTTTGTTAGCTCCTCCATGTCCACCTGCCCACTGGAGCCTTTGAGGTATTGTTGGCGCACTTTGCGTTTCTCTGTGCAGTACCAGTTTTGGAGCTTCAAGATATGGTGATACTCTTCATCACTGATCTGTCCATCCTCGAGAGATTTACTGAATGATTCGTCAGTGGCCCGTATAGTGCTCTGTGCTAATGTCACATACTTAGCATGCTTCTTCAGCTTTCTGGTGATCTGGTGCTGTCCAACTGCCAAGCCGGTGGCGAGGCCAGTGGTGGCAAGGGTCACGCCACCCAGCAGGATAGCGATGATAGCACTCACCCATGTAGCGATGGTGGTAATGGCGGCCACACCAGCACTGGCTCCAATCATACCCACAGCTATGGATGTGCGTGAGAGTCTGTTGTAGGCAGTTTTATATCGCCTGTGCGTTCTGATGTACTTTTCCGCCTTGTGAACGAGATTCTGTCTGACAGTGTAGATCTGCTGGAGTCGCCATCCGTGGACTGTGCCTCCCTCCTCAGCTGCCAGGGCAGGATATAGTTCAGGTTGCCACTCTGATTTTGCCATGTTATACATGGGTCTTAAACTGGCCCCGATACCTGTTGTGGAGACATACCTCTCTCAGAACCCTATCATCCAGCTTAATGTCAGGGGCCAGTTGCTTTCGCAGCCATGACAATAGGAACTTCACCTTGTCTGCCGGGTAGTACGCCTGCCAATGGCAGGCTTTCTTGGATTTATACTTCTGCACCCTCTCCTCTTCCCACTGCAAGACTTATACACACTCATCACACTTGTCATCCAAGTAATCATACAAGTTTGGCCCTACTGTGGCCACCTCCTGTCGGATGAGTCTCTTGCATTCTTTGACAGTGTTGTCGTCCATTCGTCTCCTTGCCTCTCTGGCATTCTGTTCATACCATCTCAACCGCTGTAGTCACTCGCCTTCTTATTGGTAGATCTGTTGATTTGTGAGCCCCACTCATTTAGCTCATTTATCTGTGTGGGGGTCATGAAGGGGCAGTGCGTTATTGGCTTAGCCAGCATGTTGGCAAAGGACAGACATGTGTGGTATGATATCATGTTGATAGGTCAATGAGTAACAGCATCGTAAACTCTAATTGAGCATCCAACAAACCATCCATGCTGGCATATAGGTTAATGGTAGAGGTGTCAAACAGGTGATTTGCATGGGTGAACATATTGGGGCTGATCGCTGTCCACAGTTTGATTTTGGCTCCTGACAGATTTTCTCTCATGTCTAACCTTACTTCAGTTAGTGAGCGGTGGTAGGTATTGCCTCGGTGGTGGATGTAACACATCAGCATGTATGTACGTGGTGGAATGCTAAGCTACCTTGAAGAGAACCCATTCTATCCAATACTGAACCACAGATCTACCAACTAGAGATGGTCTCATAACATTTCCCCATTATGGAGTAGCAATCAGACAATCGGCATCGCTATATGTTCTGTCTAAACCCATATATACAATGAGGCCCATATTTTCTCACTCGATCGGTCCAGCTGATCACGTGGATGTGTACGACGTCGATGCTGCCAAGGTTAAGGAAAGCGATGACAAGTCGTTCATCCTACAGTAAAGCGCAGACTCCAAGCCATTCTCACTCAATTCCATCAGTGGTGATGGTGTAGAACTATTAACCAACCTAAAAGATGTCTCCAAGGAGCATCTGAGTCACAACATGGATGGTGACATGATTGTGTTTCACTATGATTTCCTGAAGAAGCAATGCATTCTCGAGCTCCTGATTGAGCCATCAACTATGCCGATGACAGACATTGACACCCTGGTTGCTGACCTCAGTTTCCAAGTGGTCCTGCTCACTATGGGCAATGCCACACCCATGACACACAATGGTATACTGTTGACCAGGACAACATGTCTGCAGATCATGTTCGGGAAGAATGAAGTGTGGTATCGCCCTGGTCATGAAGGCCAATGGGAACCATGGTTGCCGCTATATAGGGTTCCCAGCAGTAATTGACTTTGAAGTTACCCCACTCTCCACCATTGTGAAAAAGGATGGCATGGTTAGGAAGCTCTATAATCGTGGGTCATCCTTCTTTACCTATATGGGACAGGGTGGCACAAAATTAGTTGCAGTGGGTTATAGGGTTGGGGTCACTGGAGGAAAGCTCCTGCTGTGCCACAATTTTGATGGACCAGAGGAAGCCATCATTATTCAGAAGGGCTTCCTGTGGATAGAGGGTGTGTCACATGCCTCCAGGTCAAAGGGCTCTGTAAAACTACTCGAGCGCATTGGGCTCACAACTCCGCAGACAACGCCCATTGTGCTAGAGCTGTGGCTTCTAGCTGGTGGTAAGCTAAAATCAGCTAAGATCTGCCCCTGATGGGATAAGTATTGGCATCAACATCTATGACCGATTTCACGCACATGAGGAAATTGAGTCTGCCTGCCACTTCTATGGCATAGAAAGGTCTAGGCATGGTTGTCTGCAGCCGAGACGTCACCATATCTTCTGTATCACATGTGACAATGTCAGATTCTACCAGGTGCAGATGGTAGGCACTTTAGCATTCTGCCAAGTCAGCTTTGCCAAGACAGGTGGAAGGGCCTGTGGGTAATCCCTCATGCCGATGTGACACCAGTCGTGACAACATGTTTGTTTGAGCAGTCTGGTAGAGATATTCTTGTTCTAATTCGATAGCATCATCCACATCACATGTGTAATTGGATATCCCCGACTCAAAAATCACCATCGTCAGCAAGCTGCTTATAAAATTCTAACTCAGTAGCCTCATCCATATCTTGAGTATCATAGAAATATTGCTTGTCGGGATCATGATTCTCAGCGAGATGCATATGAAATTCCAACTCGGTAACATCATCCATATCATGAGTCTCATCGAGATCTTTGCGTTCGAACTCGATAGCATCATCCACATTAAAACTGTAGATCGTTAGCAGATGATCTAAATACTGCAATAGTTGTGACATTGCCATTGCTAGTCATTGACACCTATCTTGTGTCCTGTTGGTGGTTTTCGGATGAGTAACTCATCTACTAACATTCAGAATGTTAGGTATGGAGAACTTCTCCAGGACTCAAGTGATCTATTTGCATAGTTGCCCAGGTCATGTAATGACCTTAGTACCTTTTCCCGCCATGCCGCACAGCCTACACCATGCATATAACTCAATAGTTCTTCGTGGTAACCCACGGTACAGCAAGTTGATCAGATTCGTCTCTGGATGATTAGACTATGTAATGTGTGGTTGGTATATCACTATGGATACTTATCTCTAACTGGACCAGTTTGAGCTGATGGGTGTGGTTCAGTGGGGCCTGGGCCTGGCATGTAATTGTGTGGCCCATGTCTCAAATTCCTGTGCCTCAGGAATTGAGAGGGCTGTGGGAGCTGCGGATCGCCGATCGGCTGCCAGTGAAGGGTGGTGGTATCATTTTGATTCCCACCCTACTACTCCTCCCCATGTGTGTTTTATAATACTATCCACTAAATGCACTGTATATCCTGATATATAACTGTCTCTGTTGTCTATATTGTTACTGTTCTGTCTATATATGTAATGTGTCCACCAGAACTATAGGCTGTGCCTTCAGCGGACAACCTGGACTCAATTATGTAAACACATGTTACTGTCAAATAAATAATCTTTGATTTGATTTGATTTGGTTGCTGCGTCATTAGTAGTTTAGAGAAATAATAATGATTCTGATGATTCTGATGATGATATCTGGGTATGATTAACACAGACCTAATGCTCTCAGATCAGTCTCAAGATTGTTTAACTTCTATAGACCGAGTCAACTTTATCGGGCAAGATTAAATTAAGTTTGAAATCTAAGCGATCATGATGATGTTGGGGATTAGCATAAACATTGTCAGGTGTAGTTATTATGCATAAATTATAGTTGTAGCGATGATGTGATTTGAATAGGTGCGTGGGTGGGTGAAGATCGTACACATAAACGGGTATGTATTGACATTTTTCTAGATTATAAAATGCATCAATACTTTAAAGCATGTAACGATATGTCGAAATATTTATCATATGAAATTTACTGAAAAGTGCAAGGAGCCATGTTCGTACGACACTCAACATAAATAGTTTGGAATATGGCAACTTGATCTTGTAAATTGAAACATGGACGAGTAGAGTGGTTCCATTAATCCTCTACTATGTAAGTGGGATTATAACAATTAAACTTCATTCAGAGTCGCTAAGCTCAGTCATTAATGTGTTAGCACTTTTTAACGTTTTTAATTTCAAATAGTCTTTACAAAAACTCTTTAAAAAATGTACGCCATCAACAATAACAACAACAATGCCAACAACTTTGGCGATGGGCATTGCTCACCACCGAGGACAGTTGATGGCTACATCGACTACGACCTGTTGGGTGTTGTCAGCGAGCACCCAATAGAAACTGATGATGATAGTACCCTACCTGACACTTCGCTCGAGCAATTGAGAGCCGGTATGCTTGAGCACAAGCATTTATGAGTTTCGATGATGGGCATAAGCAATGTAAGTTTGAATTTTTTATGTACTTATGAACACCCATGAACTTGCATCAGGATGGTTGCACAACCTCTTGTCTACGAACGCTTGACCAGGTGCGCGCATGCATGCAAGCAGGCCTTTGTGGCCCCCCCACAAAATACTCGAATCTGATTGGTCGAGAGAGAACAATGGATTTTTCTCTTGCCCAATTCTGAGTATTTTGGGCGGGAAAAAGGGAGAATGACCTAATTCAAATATTGTTAACGCCATCACTCTGTCGACCAATTAGAATCGACGCCCATACCGTCGCCCTTCTACTAACGTGAAATTTCTTTATTAAACAGTATCGTATTTCCTCATAGGCTTTAGCCCATTTCCGAAGTTTTAGTTCCGTTCTAAATCTTTTTATATATTGGATATGTATGTGGGTAGAATTCCTTAAACGTTGCAAATGTACAAAAAACAATCAGTGAACATAGAAAATAATCTGTCTGACAAATTTTTTACATGTCGAACAAGACTGCCTAAGTCGTAGCAACATCATCATGTCGCACTTGTTAACTTGTGGCAAAATACATCGAATGCATTAACATAAGACACTAATAAGATAAAATCTGTTTCAGCAAAATCAACTTGGCCATCACAAATTAAAATGTACTTATTTTTGCAGTGTGTGATGTGGCCATAGCAGCCGGCGGTACGTGCGCAGACTTAGGAAATGATGGCGCCGGTAACGATTTGTATGTTCCTCCCCCAGCTGGCACGGTCCCGGTTGTAGCGCCTTTCAATGCACTAGATAGCTGCTGTGTCGTGAACCCGGTTCTCGGTTAGCGCATGCCACTCGCTACTTAGCCCACCACAACAAGCGAGACGCATAATATCACATCACTGTTTAACGGCATTAATTATTTAAATACTATTTTCATTGTTCATTAAACCGTGTTGCAATAGGACCCTATTCCATAGTAGGAATAATTTAAATAAATATGACGTGGATGAAAACAATGCCAAGTTGTTTTATTTAGCTTTTTACACCTACATGCACGCACGCACGCACGCACGCACGCACGCACGCACGCACGCGCACACGCACACACGTGTGTATGAAAATGGAAAAAGGTAGAAATTACATTCCAGATGGTCAATGAGCTATATCCTAGTGCCAGTGCGTTGTCAAAGACAGGGTTCATAGAACTAATGCTTGACAATAATAAAACTACATGCATGCGAGTGCCTAATTATCTAGCAGGAGGGATCTCAGAAATGTAAAAAGAGGATTCTTGTCCTCTGGATGTTAGTCTGGTGGTAGAGCACTCGCCTCCCAAACGCTAGGCGAAAGGTGCGATTGAATTGCCAGGTTCGAACTCCACTCGGGTCGAAAAAAATTGAAAAAGGTAAAATTACATTCCAGGTGATGAATGAGATAAATCCTTGTGCCAGTGCGTGCCAAAGACAGGGTTCATAGAACTAATGCTTGATAATAATAAAATAAAATATACATACATACATACGTATGTACCCAGACTGATGGACTGCATGAGTGACATATCGGATGACTGCATGAGTGACAGATAGGATGACTGCACGAGTGATAGACTGATGAACTGTCCGCCCACCCGACCACATGAGTGACAGATCGGATGACGGCATGGGTGGCAGACTGACGGACAACGTCAGTGACAGACTGATGGACTGCATGTGTGACATATCGGATGACTGTATGACTGATAGATAGCATGACTGCATGAGTGGCAGACTGCATGAGTGACGGATCGGATGACTGCATTAGTGACAGATCGGATGACTACGTGCGTGACAGATTGGATGACTGAATGAGTGGCAGACTGCTGGTGGAACGACCGACCACATGAGTGACAGATAGGATGACTGTATAAATGATGGACTGACGGACAAGTTGACAGACCAAATTACCCGTTCAGCCAACTCACTGACTGACTGCATGAGCGACGGACCGACCAAATGCATACGTGATTGATCGGCTGACTGCATGCATGACGGACTAATTGACGGCATGAGCGACCAACCTATCAACTATATGAGTGATCAACTGCATGACTGACCAATTGGACGACTGCATGAGTGGCGGACTGCATGAGTGACAGATCGGAAGACTGCATGAGTGACGGACTGACGGCCAGGCTAATAGACCAACCCAATCCCCACCCACCCACCCACCCACCCACCCACCCACCCACCCACCCACGGACTGACAAACCCTCTGACCAACTAATTGAGCCACCAACTGGCCACGCGACCAAGTGACACTATTCCGCATTAATGACAGATCAGATGACTGCATGAATGACATATTGGATGACTGCATGAGTAAGGGATCGGATGACTGCATGCGTCACAGATCGGATGACTGCAAGAGTGAAAAATGGATTACTGCATGACTGACGGACTACATGAATGACGGATTGGAGGACTGCATGAGATGTTGACAGACCAAACCACACACCCGCAGTTTGACCAACCCACTGAGTAACCGACCGACTGGCCACACGAGTGACAGATCAGATGACTGCATGACTGATGGACTGACGGGCTGCATGAGTGACAGATCGGATGACTGCATGAGTGATGGACTGAGGAACAGGCTGAGAGACGAATCCACCCACCCACCGACAGACCAACTCACTGGCCGACTGACTGAGTGATCAACTGACTGCCCGCCTGCCCGACCAACTACATGGGTGGCAGATCTGATGATGGCGTGGGTGACAAACTGACTGACTGCATGAGTGACAGGCTGACGGACTGCGTCAGTGACAGACTGATGGACTGCATGTGTGACATATTGGATGAATGCATGCCTGATAGATAACATGACTGCATGAGTGACAGACTGCATGAGTGACAGATCGGTTGACTGCATTAGTGAGAGATCGGATGACTACATGAGTGACATGTCGGATGACTGTATGAGTGACATATAGGATGACTGCACGAGTGATAGACTGGCGGACTGCCTGCGTGACATATCGAATGACTGCATGAGTAAGGGTTCTGTTGAATGCATGAGTAACAGACTGACGGACTGCATGAGTGACAGACTGACGGACCGCATCAGTGATACACTGATGGACTGTAAGTGTGGCATATCGCATGACTGCATGAGTCACAAGTAGGATGACTGCATGAGTGACACACTGACAGACTGCGTGAGTGGTAGATCGGATCACTGCATGGGTCACAGATCTGATGATGGCATGGGTGACAGGCTGACGGACTGCATGAGTGACAGACTGACGGACCGCATCAGTGGCAGACTGATGGACTGCATGTTTGACATATTGGATGACTGCGACAGGCTGACAGACCAAACTACCCTTCGGCTGGCTAACCGACTGACCGCATAAGTAACAGACCGACCAAATGCATAAGTGACAGATCAGCTGACTGCATGCGTAACGGACTGACCGACCACATGGTTGAATTCCAAGGCATGGGTGACAGATCGGATGACTGTATGAGTGATAGCCTGCATGAATGACAGGTCAGATGACTGCAAAAGTGATGGATGGACAGACAGGCTGACAGACCAAACCACCCATCCATCGATATGACCAACCCACTGACCGACCGACCAACTGACTGTGTGGATGACTGACTTAGCGACGAATGAAGCTGTAAGACTCGTGTATGCGTATCCTACTCGCAAAACGTGAATAGACGACCTATATTTTCTTATGCCCAATGCATGGAATAGGGCTATGGAACTGGCGTAGGTGTGTACAATATCACGCAAAATGTTTCGGAGGAGGTGCATTCAAAGTGATTTGACCTTTTGACAACTGTCCCATCCTCCTGGGAGCGGAGCCAAATGTAAATGTCCTGTTGTACTCCGCAATTATATTGGTAACTCACATACCCAATTTGGTTGAATTTCATCCAACAGTGTCAGAGGAGTTGCATTATAATCAATTTCATGACGTTTTTAACCACATCCCCACCCCCAAAGTGGGCGGGCCCAAATGTAAATAGGATCATCCACTCCAGATTGATATGAATTCCATCCTACGGTTTTGGAGGAATTGCATTACAATCAATTTTTTTACCTTTTGACTCCACCTCTCCCCACCCCACCCCCACCCCCGCGCACTCTTAGGGCGGGAGTGGGGGTGGGGGCAAATTTAAATGTGTGCATGCACTCCACATTGATATGGGTAACTCACATACATGACGATGCACTCCGTGGCGGCGAACCGTGGAGGAAAAGTAAAACCCTGGGCTCACTGCTTTGCAGTACTGCTGACATTTCTGCACGCTGCATCATGGGGAACATAGCTTTCCAGTCCCACTGGAAGCTATGGATTCGTAGATCAAAGATGCCCTTGGTAAAAAGTCTACGTCTATACAATGCAACCTGCGTATCCTTGATGATGTATGACTGTAACAGCTGGGCAGCTCCAAAGGCAGTTCTAGACAAGCTTGACGCCTGCCACCGCAAACACCTATGTACCATCACTGGACACTGATGGCCAGAGAGCATAATTTCCAACGATGCACTATACAAGATGTGTAATACGCCGCCGCTGCCTGTAAAAGTCGCCCAGCAAAGATGGTCCATGTTTGACCATGTGCTAAGGATGCCAGAAGACACACCAGCATAGAAAGCCTTGGAATTTGCCCTACTCTGAGCCAGCAAATACAGAGCCAGGAGAGGACGTCATTGCATAAATCTGCTAAGTATTCTACGAGGTGACCTCAAGAAAGCAGGATTAGGTACACTCAAGTAAAGAATGGACCTGAGGAAGCTAAGGATTTGGGCTGAGGACAAGACACATTGGGCAAAAGCGAAGAAAGACTGATTGCAGCTGTAGGATGTTTCTACTACTAAAAATAAAAAATACATATACTGCCAAAGCCGTACTGGAGTCAGAGTACAATAGGCATAAAAGCCTATGATTGATTGTGGCAGATGCATCCACAGATAGTCCCATATGAATCGTCAGTGTGTCAGTATATCAGACATGTGAAAGCTGGTCGGCCAAACCTTGACTTTATAGTCTTGGTGTGGTGGTCCAGTGGAAAGATGCATGGTTGCTGATGCTATGCGGAGTTGCAGAATGGCGGTTCGATCCCCCGACCGGGAGATGGTGATCAACAAATTAAACTAATGGGTGCATGACTGTCGGCTAAGTTAGCACATGGAAATTGAAGCCGCACGTTGCCAGTGCGTCAATAAAAAATAAAAAATACATATACTGCCAGAGCCGTGCTGGAGTCAGAGTACAATAGGCATAAAAGCCTAGGATTGATCGTGGCAGATGCATCCACAGATAGTCCCATATGAATCGTCAGTGTGTCAGTATATCAGACATGTGAAAGCTGGTCGGCCAATCCTTGACTTTATAGTCTTGGTGCGGTGGTCCAGTGGAAAGATGCCTGGTTGCTGATGCTATGCGAAGTTGCAGAATGGCGGTTCGATCCCCCGACCGGGAGATGGTGATCAACAAATTAAACTAATGGGTGCATGACTGTCGGCTAAGTTAGCACATGGAAATTGAAGCCGCACGTTGCCAGTGCGTCAATAAAAAATAAAAAATACATATACTGCCAGAGCCGTGCTGGAGTCAGATTACAATAGGCATAAAAGCCTAGGATTGATTGTGGCAGATGCATCCACAGATAGTCCCATATGAATCGTCAGTGTGTCAGTATATCAGACATGTGAAAGCTGGTCGGCCAATCCTTGACTTTATAGTCTTCGTGCGGTGGTCCAGTGGAAAGATGCCTGGTTGCTGATGCTATGCGGAGTTGCAGAATGGCGGTTCGATCCCCCGACCAGGAGATGGTGATCAACAAATTAAACTAATGGGTGCATGACTGTCGGCTAAGTTAGCACAAGGAAATTGAAGCCGCATGTTGCCAGTGCATCAATAAAATAAAAATACATACATACATACATACATACATTAAGATGGCGTGCAACTAGACACCTCTCAGATATTAGACTAGAAGAAGACACACATGTGGCTGAACATTTTAATCTTCCTGATCATTCAGTCCCTCGTGACTTTGAAATTATGCCTATCGAACAGCTACCTCTTTCAGACACAACAGAGGAAACTGATAAACAAAGAAAACTAAGAGAATCATTCAGGATTAAACAGTTAGAAACACAATGGTCTAGGGGCATACATTCATTGAATTGTGGCAGGTGCATCCACAGATAGTCCCATATGAATCGTCAGTGTGTCAGTATATCAGACATGTGAAAGCTTGTCGGCCAATCCTTGATTTTTAGTCTTGGTGCGGTGGTCCAGTGGAAAGATGCCTGGTTGCTGATGCTATACGGAGTTGCAGAATGGTTTGATCCCCCGACCTGGAGATGGTGATCAACAAATTAAACCAATGGGTGCATGACTGTCGGCTAAGTTAGCACATGGAAATTGAAGCCGCACGTTGCCAGTGCGTCAATAAAATAAAAAATACATATACTGCCAGAGCCGTGCTGGAGTCAGAGTACAATAGGCATAAAAAAGCCTAGGATTGAATTGTGGCAGGTGCATCCACAAATAGTTTCGGAGGAGAAGTGTTACAATAAATTTCTGCATGTTAAAATTTGACCCTTTGACCAAAAGGGGCCAAAGCCAAATGTAATTGACCGCTGGGGCTCCGCAACCATATTGGTAACTTACATATCAAATTTGGTTGAATTCCATCTAACAGATTCTGCGTTCCAAGTGATTTGATTGTTTGACGCCCGCTGGTGGTGGAGCCAAATGTAAATATGTGCTCTTGCAAAACACAATCATATGGTTAACCCAAATGGTTTCGGAGGGATAGCGTGATGGATGGATGGACAGAGAGACGGACGACGGACGGAGGCAATTTCAATATGCCCGACGTTTTTTCAAAACGTGGATATAATAAGGTCAAATCTTATCAGACGTCTGTCTGTCAGTACTGGTCACCATGTGGTAAAAGTCATCATGTCACCATATTGTTTACAGTAAACTGCTACATCCAAGTCAGTCCATCAAAGTCACTGAAACTGATCTATAATAGAGGCGACTAAGACAAGCTCAGTGAAATGTTGGAAAAGGCAGTCTGGGATCATGAATTGAAAGACATTGATACTGAACAGACATGGGCAATCATCAGGAGTAGAATCAATAGCTTCCACAAATGAAAAGCTATGTTCCCCATGATGCAGCGTGCAGCAATGTCGGCAGGAGTAGAATCATGGATGCTGTAAAAAGAATGTGTCCGACGGAAAGCCACAAGAGGTACCTCATATCATAAGCAGAACAAAATCCCTTGGATGACTACCAGCCTTCGAGATAACATGAGGAACAAGCGTGCAGTATTCAACAAATTCAGAGAACATGTGATGAATCACAATACAAAGAATATGCCAAATGTCGCAATCAGTTAAAGTGGGAGGTGCGTAGAGCAAAACGAGATGTTGAACGTGAGGTAGAAAAAGAAATCCAAAACCAACCCTAAAACCAACCCTAAAACTTTTTAGAGTTCCGTCAAACCAAAACTAAAAGACACACATCCCAACATTACCCAATACAATAGCGTCAGGTAGATTGCATGAGATTGTGATTAAAGAGGATGCTGTCGCCAAAAATCTTAAAAACCTGTCAGTAACCAAAGGGCAAGGACCGGATGAACTATCATCCTAAGGTACTGAAAGAAGCTAGTAAAACGATTGTGAGGTCCCTGACTCTACCTATTAATAGATCCTTAAGAGAAAGAGTACTATCCCAAGACTGGAAGAATGGGAAGATAACCCCAATTTTCAAAAAGGGAAAACAGTCATTACCCAACAACTGTAGACCAGTGAGTTTAACATCTGTGGTATGCAAAACAATGGAACAGTTTATAAGAAATGCGCTGATGAAACGCATGTCCAGCCACATCACTGACTGTCTAGCTTTGTTAGTGGGCAATGATGCATTACCCAGCTCATAGAATCCATTGACTTCTGCACCAAGGCTGTAGACGAGGGCAAATCAATGGATGTTAATTACCTTGACTTCGCCAAAGCATTCGATACTGTACTCCACATAAGATTACTAGGCAAACTGAAAAGCTATGGCATTGGTGGCGATGCTCCTGGTTGGATAGCGGATTCCTGAAAAATAGAAAGCAACGAGTAATGATCAATGGCTCTTGCTCCATTTGGACACCGGTGCTCAGCGGAATCCCTCAAGGCAGAGTACTAGGTCCTGCATTATTCGTATGTTTCATCAACGACATGCTGCAAACCATACACAACATAGTAAAGATGTTCGCAGATGACACCAAGCTATTTGCTCAAGCTAATGAAACAGAAGACCATGATCAGCTGCAGACAGACCTTGACAACTTGACAGATTGGGCAGATACTTGGCAAATGCGTTTTAATGTCTCAAAATGCAAAACCGTACACTTAGAAAAAACGAACAACAAAGCTCCATACACGATGAATGAAAACTCTCAAAGTGTCAGGTTGGAAGAAACTAAGTGTGAAAAAGATCTTGATGTATATGTGGTTAACAACCTGAAATTCAACCAGTATGCAGAAACGGTGGTAAAAAAGCCAACAGGATCCTTGGCATGATTCGAAGGTCTTTAAGTTTAGTATGCCCCCCCCCCCCCATCTCGAATGCGAGAATGTTGTCTGGTCCCGCTTGTCTAGGAAAGACGTCCAGCTTCTTGAGACCGTACAACGATGTGCAACAAAACTGGTACCTGGATTGAAGCACAAAGCATATGAAGAGCGGCTCGAGGAATTAAAACTGCCAAGCCTGATATACCGATGCCTCCACAGAGATCTAATCGAAACATACAAGTACGTACATAACACCTACAATGTCGAACAAGAGAAGCTTCTACCATCTGACGATAGCAAACATACCATAGACCACAGTAACAAGCTTCTAAAGCAACGTTTTAAGAGTGACACAAGAGAAAGGTTTTCAACATCCATGTGATCAACTACTGGAACAACTTACAAGAGTCAGTTGTATCTGCCCCGACACTGAACAACTTCAAGGGATGATTAGACAAGTGCTACTGCAGTAAAACTTTTGAAACTGACTTCCCAATCGACCCCATCCACACCCACATCCAAGTTAAACAGGTGCAAGAAGTTAGGGACAATGAGCATAAGAGTGAAGATCTG
Source organism: Chaetoderma sp. LZ-2023a (assembly GCA_034401795.1). Lineage (NCBI taxonomy): Eukaryota > Metazoa > Mollusca > Caudofoveata > Chaetodermatida > Chaetodermatidae > Chaetoderma > Chaetoderma sp. LZ-2023a. Next base: position 27,286,310 of record CM067373.1, on the reverse strand, counting down.
CTACATGCTGTCTATCCTAATAAGCAGAAGACATCTATGTATCTATGTAGCTATGCAATTTCTTCACATTGAATAACATCTGCCATCAGTTCAGTTCAGTTCAGTACTTCCCACCTTTTCATTGGCGCACCCAGATCACGCCGGTTTTGGTGTCGGTTGTTAGATGTTCCTTCAGGTTTCTGGCGTATTCTGTAGATTGCAAATGTCAGGAATATAAATTTTATAAGTGGTAGAAATCTATAGAAGTATCTATGCAAGGTTGAACAAGCACAGACGAAGTACTTTAGAGTTCATATGATCATCATGATGTTAGTTTTGACTATGTCCTAGTGGATGGTGGACCAGGCACTCCTATATTCTCATCCGTAGGTGATGGTGTAGCCTCCAGGGATAAGCACTGTTCTGAGAAATCATCCTGGACCTCGGCACCGCAGGTACACAGTGCGTCGGCCTGATGATGCTGGTTAGCTAGTCTCTGGGATACGGAAGGAAACTCACATCTCTGTGGACTCGACAAAGACCGACCTCTAGAGTTGGTGGAACAAGCACATTCCAGTGGGGGCGGGCGACCATTGTCACAGAAGAACCACACTGTTTCATCCCGACTGTTAGTGTCACCTGAGTGTTTCGGTTCATAATTATAAATTTAGACGTGAGACATAAATATATATATATATATATATATATATATATATATATATATATATATATATATATATATATATATATATATATATATATATATATATATATATATATATATATATATTAGAGCCAAACAACCATACTCATTTGCTATTAATTTAGTTAAGTGTGTAAGATCGGAATGGTGTTGTTTAAACCGATCCTCACCAGAGGTACCTCACCGATCTCTGATCTGTATATTCTGTGAGGTATCCCCGTGATGGAGGGTCCTAACGTGGCCACTTAGCAAGTTTAATATAAACTATATTAATCTCAGGCTGGCCAAGTTTTTGGCTGCGGGAGGAAAGTGCCTCGCATGGGCCTCCATCACAGGAAAATGCCTACAATGCCGAAACAGAGGAGGAGAGATGGGAAAAAGGGACACTCCTCCGATTCAAACAATGCTAAGGGTGAGAAAATGAATTAACCTAGTGTAATTATAGGTCATTGGGGTGCATGCTGGTTTATGTGAAGGTGGGTGGATGCTTTCCATAGAATTCAACACGTCACCTTATGTGGGTTAAACATACTGATTTAGTAGATGTCGCTTTATTTCTGCAGGCCTTCTTGATAAAACTTAATCTAACAGTTTGTTTTTAGTCCTATAGATTCCAAGTTTAGGCCGCAAGTGGATGTGTGTTTTTCCTATCTATAACAGAAAGGTCTGCCTGGCGAGAATGCTCGGTGCCACTGCGGATACCCCAACGGAGCATCACCCTCAGACCGACAGCATGCAAACATGTCATCTGGTGGTAGTTTCTGAATCAAGTAGTGATCATGGCATGGCCACAAATAACAACACAGGGACAAGTCGGTGCAGTCTAAGCATTTTTGTAGAATATAAATAACTAAACAAAAAGTATTAACTTGGATGGCTACTGCCATATTACACAACTATACAATACAGTAAAATAAGGAGGTCACAACAGACCATGCGGTGCTTGTGAGTCATCAGCACATAAATGAAATAAATATATACAATACAATATATATAAAGGTCATATCCGACCTGGCAGTACCTAAAAGTAGTCCGTACCTACTAAAAAATTGTGAAAATAATATTACTGCAAAAATGTTTTATATCATCACTGTAGTTGAAACGCCACATGAATGCGGTGCGAGCTTGCACGATTCTGTAGTCACTGATCGGTGGTTAGCTGTTGATGATCTAACTGATACGGCTCATACTCAGGAATGGTGAAGAAGAATGTAGAATAGATGGCTAGTAGATAGTCATGTACCAAACACATACCTGAAGAATTATGTGGTCAAAACGTTAATAGAAAGCACTAGATATGTGCTGAGTTTGTCCTACCACATTTTTAGCATGGTACGGCAAATCTGGCGAGATATCAACGAACACCACCATCCTACATACTGGTTTGGATGTTACATGACAGCCAAAAGGCCGCACCGCAGAGAAGGTCCCTCTGAGGTGTGTTGGATTTCGGGAAATCTTCTTTTAATTTAGATTTTGACCCCAATGATATCTAACAGGCACTTACAAAAACTTCTTCAGCGCAGTACGTGTGCTCCAGAGACTAAGAGCCCAAAACCAAATAGCACTGTTGCTGGTTATGGATCACCAGTGCTAACAGTAAGCGGTACTATGCGTCTTCTACCTTGCCTGGCAGACACACAACCAACACGTCTGTCGAAATGAGATTCTGAAGCTCCTTTTATACTAAATGGTGACATCACGCCTCAACCAATCAGTGCGGTATGGTTACTTGAGCACGTGATTTGCTGGCCTTCACCCTACCAAGCACGTGCGCTATGGTGATGTTTATTTTAGATGGGAGTTCAAAATATTGGATGGATATTCTTCGATATCTCAGCTGTTTCTGAACCGATTCTGATTCTGCTAAAACTTTTGGAATCCTCGTTTAATTCTAGTAATGATTCCTATAAAGAAAAGCGGATATGGCTTGTATCTAAGAAATTACTGACACAGGCCCGAAATATTCACATGATGCCATTCTCTCCACACGCTAACGTGCATATGTAGGCTATCTCTTATGGCTGCACATGCACACTAGGCCATCTCATGGACTCTGTTGTTCATTTATGCTTATCGCCCTACCCGTGGGGGGGGGGGGGTGGGGGGAGCTCGGAACGTCCCACATCCGGCCGTTCTGCACCCAGATAGGCTGGGATGGTTCGTACCTGACAGGTCGCCCTACGCTACACCACCCCCTCCTAGTTTGCCACCTGGGCCAAACGATACCGCACCACAGATCGATTGTCACAGGGCATAATCTGGGCGAGAATTATAGACTTCTCGAGTAGGTGCATAGCCGAGAGGATAGAGTGATGCGTGAGGTGCGTATTTATAAGAGAAAGGCACATAGTCGTGCGAAAGAGTTTGGGAGAGAGGCAAACTTTTTCTTTTGATTTTTTGCCTGTTTTTTTCGTCCAGGCCTTTACTTTTTTGTTATTGTTTTCATCCTGTGGTGCATGCTAATTTTTATTTAATACCACGATTAGGCTAAACAATAGCCCGCGAGGACTTTATCTTGTGATGGGTAATTTATTCCCTGTCTGAGAACGCCCAGGCTCCAAAGTACTAGAATCAATATAAATATGCAGAGTATTAACGGTGAAGGCATATATATATACAGTGCTGCCCTTTAAAGAGGGCCCGCACGAGTGGCTGATGAGTGTCTCTCGCCATCCCACACATCCGTCTTCTCTTTATGACGAGAAGAATAATAATAAGAAAAATGATAATAAAGTTAAAAAAGGTATATCAGGCAGCCCGAGCTAAAATATAATAATAAGAAAAAGTATATTTAGAAAAATATAATAATAACAGCATGACCATCGTAATAATGCTTATTAGTAAACTCCTACTTTATATATATATATATATATATATATATATATATATATATATATATATATATATATATATATATATATATATATATATATATATATATATATATATATATATATATATATATATATATATTAAAAGCTAATTTTATATGAGCGGTGAAAAGTCCCCCAGCAAGTCTTGGTACCTCGATCTACTAGTGATTGGCGCGGTGGATGCGGTCGTTTTGCTGAAATGTCTATTATTGAAATGTCACTTTTGGAGGAGGATGATGATGACAACGTCTGGAGTGCGGTGACTGCGGTGATGCTGGATGTCTGCGGTGTGGGGGTCCTAAGGCTTGCGGTGGTGATTGTGGAACTGCGGATGGTGTTGGAAACTGTGGTGGCGGTGACTGTCGTGGAGCCTGCTGTCGTCATGACAGTGGATGATGTGGTGGTCGTGTTGCCGGTGCTTGTGGTTGCTGTGGTGATGGTACTGGAAGGTGATGCTGCTGTTGGTATGTTAGGGATGACGGTGCTGCTGGCTGACACGGTACTGGAAGTCTTTTTCCTGTGCTTGGCCGCAAGCAGTAACTTTCTTGCAGTTACATGCTGTATCGGTAGAATGTCCAAAGTCTGATGTGCGATTTGCTTCTTTCCGGAGTAAGGGTTGCTAGGTGTGGTGGCCTTCTGTACTGTGGGGTCTGTCTGTGATATTGATGTGATAGCTGCGGTGGTGACTGCGGTGGTGACTGCGGTGGTGCTGATGACTATAACATGCAGTGAGATGGCTGGTGTGGTTGGTGCTGGTACTTCTGATTCTGAATCCGTGCTGATTGTAAGTTCAGGGGATGACTGTGACACGTCTGAAACCGAGATATTGGTAGATTTTGGTGGTGGTGCGGATGACTGTAACATGCGTGGGTGTCTATGGGATGTTTGTTTTACTCACGCTATGTCTGATTGTCTATGTATGGAAATGGTTCATACTGGCGATCTTTCTGCTATTCTAGGGTATAGAATTGCTCAATTCTTGTGCTCCTCACCGGTATTCAATGTCACAATAACTACATAGTGTTTTGATGCGGTAGCATGAGTGATCCAGTATCACAGTGATGAATATAAATATTTACAGTCTCTACAGTATGCTCGTTGAAGTAGGTGATCATGATTAAAATGTAACTTAAGATCAGAAATCCTGGAAAATGCTTTTCCGCACGGAGTGCCACTAGCAGATGTCCAGGAACACGTAAAATGTTTTGATGTCACTTGGTGTCTTTGACTGTCTTCTACAGAACTGTCCGAGAGCATGAGATCTTCTAAGGACATTTCATACCGAAATTGTGGTTCCGTAGTAGACCCAACTTTCTATCTTTTCCTAAAACTCATAATAATAATAAAAGCGAATAATAATATTGACAAAGCGGACTTTGGTTTACAACACTAAAATGGCCTAGTGCCTGTGATCTTCCCTGGTGTTGACTTGGGTGGGAAGATGACGTTTCTGTGTTCGATTCTTTCCCTTTATAGTTTTTGATGACGTCAGAGGATGGCGGATGACCACACAAGGTGATGCGGTCATTGTTGTTTTTTAATTGTATCCATTTTATCCCTCACTCATCCAATTTCTAATTCTTTCTGAAAAAAGGAATGCTAACTTCATCCCCTTTAATGCGGGGGTCACAGGTTTCCAATCAACATAGAAACAGCAACTACTTATTCCTGTGTAGGCTCACCTTTTAATTACCGTAAGTGGGGTTTTTTCAAGTGAGATGCTTATAGACTTGCCTACTTAAATTTTAGGCTGGAACGTCTGAGGCTGTGTGGGAGAGCGTGATTACGTCAGCAGTCCAATGACCCTTATTCATCACCTCTCACCTCCTCAATCGTGCTTGTGATAGCTACGCGGGAGGGCGATTCTTTTATCTATAGTCTTTTGAATAATTTACCGGAAAACAGTGAGTGGCGGTCATGTGATATTTACTTTACTAACACCTGGTTGATTGGTAAGTTAGGATTCTTTATTATTAAACCATGTATGGAGGTTTCTAACTGATACGGAAAATGGCGATGCGGATAGCTATTATTTCAAGATATCTGTTTCAAAAAATTTGCACACGATTTTTATTTGCGCCTGCCCTGTGTATGGTGTTTTGTTTTAATTCTCACCCCTGATGATTCTGAGTGGAATTTGTGTGTATGGGAATATTTGAAATTCTCCGTGTATTTTGACTGTTTAAATTTTGATGCTGCTTTTCCAGCCCATGCGCTAATGATTTGTAAGCACGGTAGAATTCTTCTAGTCCTTACTTAAAATTACAACAGTCAGCTTGTTTTGCTTAAGCAAATTCATGTCTTGCAAGCAACAAGTTACTGACCTCGCCAAACATGATTGCGTTTCCCGGGTGTGTAGACTGCCAAGCATCCCTCTCCCATAGGAAGGACTAGTCTCACCACACCTAGACACACACCTATTTGGTACAATACAGCTCAGAAAATACGTGTCACAGTTTCCAAGATTACAGTAGCGTTGTTTGGAGATTTGTGAGGCAATCATCCTGAGTGGCTATGTCATTTGTCATATTGGTTGGTGGGTTAGATATGCGTGGCTGGTTATCTACGGAAGAAACTTGCGATGTAATGCGGTGTAAAATATTTATTGCAGCCAGGATTGGACACTGCAGCGCGTGTGATGATAACTTTGATGGGCATTGAATGTTTTTCACTCTGTAATGGTCGAGCCTCAGAAAGGTGGGACAGAGGTACTTAGAGCACAGATGGCGATGAAGGGGGGGGGGGGGGGGTTGTCGTAACTTAAATCAGTCCATTATTGAATTTCGCCTTTGGTAGCAAAATCCTACTTGCATACAAATGACAGACTGCGGTCAATCCTGCTCTCTCAATAAAGTTATCTGAGATTACGTGTAAATGATGTAGTTTACTATTATAGGTATTACTGATGTCGCTTCAAGGGGTGGGATGTTCCTTGCAGTGTGGGGTGGTGATATTCGTGAAGTTGATATTCCACCACATATTCAGTTACTGCATGCTTGCGGTGAAAGTGCGCATATAGCAGTAAATGTTGTCCTGGTCCTGGTGTGGGGGAGTCCGGGTTTGAATGTTATGTTGATAATGTCGTGTGGAGGGCCATATCCAGTTTTCCATGCTAGATATGCCAAATCTGATGATAATAAGTGTTCATGTGCGGTGAACTAACTAGCTCACCGCATTATTGCGGTGCGGATTATTGCGGATTCCATGTCTCAATCCTTATCTGTTGTAAAAGATAGATGCAAGCTGGTTATAAGGCTGCTGAACTACATAGAGCAGTGTTGCCTATGCTGTAGATGCTGTGGTGGTGTCGTTTATCTCAATATAACTTTTATAACCGATGTGTTGTTAGTGTTCACACAATTTGAATTTTTATATGTTCCAGCCATAAGGCAAGTGTTGTTTGGTGAATCTGAGTTTATGTGTTTTTTACTGTCTTGTTCTGATTATTCATGGGGTGGGTGGGGGGGGGGGAGAGAGAACTTGGTGAAACTAATGGATGGGGTGCATCTTGGATGGGGAGGACAATCTCCCATTACACAACAGTTGGCGCTTAGTCATACTTTTTCAGCACTTTTTCAGCACTGGGAATAGACAAGCTGAGAGTCTACTGATCAGGCTGCCTCAATGCCCACAATTAGCCATTGTGATGACCAACGCTTCCCATCCTTCCTGATACAGCAGACTCTCTCATATCTGAAGCATGACAATCTTCAGATGATGAGTGGAGTGTGAGGAGGGCGGGACGGGTGATGTCCAAACTTGGTATGGAAAGGACACAGTTTGGAATGGGGGTGGTGCGGTCTTTGGTTAGCGTGTTGTTTGGAAGGGGATGGGGGGGGGGGGGTGGAACCACAATTTTTGGGCTTGGATGTGAAGTACACCGAGTTGTACGGTTTCCCTGTTGGCTAGAACAGGCGAAGGTTTCATCAAACCTACTCACTCCCATGTTATTTATTATATGTTCCACCCCACAGGAGGTACTTTGGCTTGGGGAAGCTTCAACCTCCGCTTGTGGCAACTATAATGTGGGTAATAGCATGGAGTGGATTGGAGTGGGAAGAGGAAGGGGGAACAACATTTCAATCCTTCCCCTTGGACAGCACAAAAGAAAAGGTCTTCAAATCCGGCTTGCCAGACCTAGTAGACCCACTCCGAGGAGGGAGAGGGCGAGTACGTGGCTCGTTGTCGTCCCCAGCGTTAGTCATATGCTCACCAAACTCCTGGCTTGGTAGCCGAGGGGCCGAACTGGCACCGTGGCACCCTCGACTAATGTCAGAAGTACTTATCTCCGCAGAGACATCGGTCAGGGTACTTGTGTCACGAGTATCGCCAAGCCCCAGTTCAGACACCAGGCCATCACTGACACAAGGTTTTAGCCGATCGAAGTGGATGACTGAGGTCAGGCCATCCGAAACGCGGATTTGGTAGCTCACATCCGATTTTTTGCCTGCTACCACATAGGGGCCTTTCCACTGGCAACTCAGTTTACTCGGCACGTTTTCAGAACATTGCGTATCGTGAACCCAAACCATTTTTCCCACCTCATATGGATCTCCATGTATATGGCGTCATGCCAGGTTTTCTGGCACTGATGTACGGTGGATAAAGTTTCTCTAACTAGCTCGTGCGCCTGTTCTATCTGCTGGTGAATGAGTTCTACATAGAGAGAGGGGGAATTCTTTTCCCCAGGAATTCTGGGCATGGCCAGATCCAGGGGTAAGGCTAATTCACGGCCTAACATTAACCGAGTAAGGGTATAACCTGTGCTGGAATGCATTGAAGTATGGTATGCCATGAGCACGTATGGGAGCCGCAGATCACAATCATGGCAATCAAGGTGTGTTTCCTTAGTCGACATCACCGTGAGAGTTCTGTTGAATCTCTCTACCATCCAGTCTCCACGCAGATGGTATCGTGGTGTGCGGGTTTTGACTATATGAAACAATTTGCACAGCTCGGAGATCATCCAGCTCTCAAAATTGCTACCTTGGTTGGAATGTAGCTCATAGGGCATACCGAAACGACAGAACACAGTGCTTGCCGGGACCTCCAATACTGTGGATGCCTCTTGGTCCAGCAAAGCAAATGCTTCTACCCACGTCATAAAATAATCAAGTACTACGAGGATGTATTCATTTCCTTCATCCTTCGCATTCAAGGGTCCGAGCACATCAATAGCTACGGTGCACCAACTATTAAAAATTTTAATGGTGCAGTGTGGTGTTGGTCTTTGGCAGGGTATACATTTGGCCACCCATGCCTCACACTGTTGTGTATGCCAATCCAGTGGAATATCTATTTTATCCGCCAGACCATTCTTTCCATGGCTAGATGACTAGCGTTGTCATGCAATTGTTGCAGAATCATGACTCCGAAATGCTCTGTTGATTGATATAGAGAATGCCATTGTGCACATGGCACTCCCCATAGCTCTGATAATAATATTTAGCCACAGTGGAAAAGGAACTGGAAGATTCCTTAGGCGGGCGTACCCCCTCCTGGATCCATGCATATATATTTCATGTCTGAGCGTCTGCTGCTTGTTTATTTGTGTGTCTCTGCATCCTAGTCTGTGCACCACAGCTCTGGGAATGTGGGAACTGGCTGTGTAGCATGTGTCACAGCGGTGGCCACTTCTTGTTCATCCTCGAGTCCAATTCTACTCAGGGCATCAGCTTTTCCATGCAGCTTGTCGGGTCTATAAACAACATTGAAGTTAAAGGCCTGCAGGGATTCCTGCCACCTCGCTACCTGGCCCTCCGGGTTTTAAGGTTTCTCAGCCAGCATAGAGAGGTGTGGTCTGTAAGCAGTGTAAACAGGCATCCATACAGAAAGTGTTTAGAGTACTTGACGAAATACAATGCCGCCAATAATTCTCTCTTAGTGGTTGCGTAACGTTTCTCTGTTTTATTCAGAGTATGCAAACCATACCCCAGTACCTGCTCCATTCCATCTTCTGTGACATGTGATAGAACAGCGTTTATTGCATAAGCAAATGCATCAGTGTCTAAGATGAAATCGAGGTTAGGGTTTGGATGAGCAAAAATTGGTGCGGTCGTCAATTGTTTCTTCAATGCATTGAAGGGCACCTCACACTCACTTGTCCACTCAAATACTCTATCCTTTTCGGTGATCTGGAATAATAATGAAGCTATCTCACAAAAATGACAGATGTACCGGCGATAGTACTGGCGGAGGCCTAGGAAGCTCCTAGTGTTTGTCACTGAAGTAGGAGTTTGTCATTCTGCTACAGCACAGGTGTTTGCAGGTTGGGTGGCCACTCCATCTGCGGATATGACATAATCCAGGTACTCAACATTTTGTCTGAAGAAATGGCACGTCATCGGTTTGAGTTTGAGATTTGCCATCTGAAACCGCATTAATACCTTATCTAAGTTAGACAAGGTTTGCTCAAACGAAGAGACAAAAACGATAACGTCGACTATGTAACATAAGCAGATTTCCCATTGCAGGGTAGTTAATACCTGATCAATGAGATGCTCAAATGTTCCAGGAACGTTGCACAAACCATAAGGCATTTTGCCGAACTGGAAAAGATCGTCTCTGCATACAAACGCGGTCTTCTCACGATCAGCCTCATCCATGGCTACTTGCCAGTAACCGCTCGCCAGGTCAAGAGTACAAAACCATTTGGCTCCGGACAATGAATCTATTGCCTGATCTATTCTAGGATATGGGTATGCATCTCTGACACTTAGCTCATTAAGGCGGTTGTAGTCAATACAAAACCGCAAAGATTTGTCCTTCTTGCCTGCGAGAATGATAGGACTGGCCCATGGGGATGCAGAGGGCTCAATGATACCTGTTCGTAACATGGCTGTCATTTACTTGTTGGTGTGCTTCTGCTTCTTTGTCTATAGGGAGACGACGTACCGGCTGATGGACTGGTCGGTTGTTCCCAGTGTTGATGGAGTGCCGTACCAGATGGGTTTCTCCCAGGTCCATATCCCCTGTGGAAAAGCTTTCTCGGTATTTAAATAAGACACCATATGTCATGTTTGTGAGATTTCGTCAATCCAACTGTGCGACGCAAAAATAGGTCATGCAGGTGTTCTGGTAATTTATCATCAGAAGGTGTTGTTGGTGTGGGTGCGGTGGAGTATGTTTCCACCAATATCACATCCACCAAATGGCCACGGCGAACACCTGGGACAAGCCGTATAGGTTCAGCTGTACCATTGAATATCCTGTAAGGTATTTGATCATTATTGGTGGTGTCTACTATCATTCATGGACTGGCGCATTGAGAGGCTAACATATATTCAGAGTCAAGTTCCAACATAGCTGTGTGTATGTTGCTTCCTAACTGTGGTGTGGTGGCACAGAGAATCTCCTCCTGTCCTGGCTGAACTGTGGCTGTAGATGCCAATATCACCGCGCAAGTGTTGTACAGTGACGATTCTGGTCCTAGGGATATGCGACGGCCGTGTATGTCTCATTCCTGTTGTTTGCAGTGTATTACAGCTTCACTGACACTGAGAAACTCAGAACCCTCTAGGGCATCATTTTGGACAGAGGCAACTACAACTCGCTGAATGAATTGCATTTCCTCTATCTGTTTTATGATGTTTATTATACCAGCCACTGGAAAGTTAGCACCTGGTGAAACTAATGGATGGGGTGCATCTTGGATGGGGAGGACAATCTCCCATTACACAACAGTTGGCGTGTAGTCATACTTTTTCAGCACTGGGAATAGACAAGCTGAGAGTCTACTGATCAGGCCGCCTCCATGCCCACAATTAGCCACTGTGGTGACCAACGCTTCCCATCCTTCCTGATACAGCAGACTCTCTCATATCTGAAGCATGACAATCTTCAGATGATGAGTGGAGTGTGAGGAGGGCGGGACGGGTGATGTCCAAACTTGGTGTGGAAAGGACACAGTTTGGAATGGGTGGGGGTGGGGGTGGGGGTGGGGGTGGGGGGTGGGGGTGGGTGCGGTCTGTGGTTAGCGTGTTGCTTGGAAGGGGGTGGGGGTGGAACCACAATTCTTGGGCTTGGATGTGAAGTACACCGAGTTGTACGGTTTCCCTGTTGGCTAGAACAGGCGAAGGTTTCATCAAACCTACTCACTCCCATGTTATTTATTATATGGCCCACCCCACAGGAGGTACTTTGGCTTGGGGAAGCTTCAGCCTCCGCTTGTGGCGACTATAATCCTCCTGTTGTTTGCAGTGTATTACGGCTTCACTGACACTGAGAAAATCAGAACCCTCTAGGGCATCATTTTTGACAGAGGCAACTACAACTGGCTGAATGAATTGCATTTCCTCTATCTGTTTTATGATGTTTATTATACCAGCCACTGGAAAGTTAGCACCCCAGTGACTGTTTGTAAAGATTTGTTTGTTGGTTTGAGGTGGGATTCTCTCATACAAGTGCTGCTGGAATACGGTGATGGAAGCTCCAGTGTCTATGGCGGCACTGGTAGAAATAAACCACCAAATAAACAAGCACACTTATATATTACCTTGCGGTGTGCCTGTGGAAGGGTTTCTACGGTTATTTTCTGTTGGTCTTCCTTGAATGTGGTAGGGTCCTGCATTTAATCTGCCTGTTTTTCAAGAGCTTCTGTGAATGCAGTGGGTGGCTGTGTATGGAAAGGGATTAGGTGATGATCGAGTAGGGGTGCAATGGTGGAGGCTCTGTTTCTGGTTGTGTGTATTGAGAGTTTGTGTAGACAGCTCATAGGGTCAGACTGGCGGTGCGGTTGCAGTCTGCCATCTGCGCCATCCATTTATGGCAATGCATCATCATATGCTTAGTAGACGCACGGAAGAAGCAGTGTCAATGCCATCGTCTATCTTGATATTTTGGACGATGTCTTTTACGGACCCATGATAGTGAATGCTGGAAGTTATCCATATCACTAATACTACTGCTGCCGCTAGATGTGGTAGGTGATGATGGTTGGAGTTGCATATTGCTGCCGCCAGAGGACACCGTGTGTTAAGTGCCTTGGTGGTTGGACGCGGTGCTTGGAAAAACATTGCTTCAGCCGAGGTGCTACAACCAACCACTGCCGTTTTACAAAGAAAAGAGGGTTTGGTAGGTGCGGTGGGTGCAAAGACACAGTTTACTGCAGAGGGGGTAGGTGTCAGTACTGTGGATGCGGTGTGCATTGTTGGTACTGACTGGTGTGAAGCTGTAGTTAGTGTCATGTGTTTTGGTGCGGAGGTAGCATTAATGGTTGTATAGGGTGAAGCCACCTGACGTTGTTGTTTGTAGGACTGCAGTTGAGTTGGGTTGTAGGAGTGGGCACTGAAGCATCTCATTATTCAGTGCCCGTTCTAGTTTGATGGGTGCTCAGGTTGTGGTGGATTACGGTCTGCAACGGTTGTAGTGGAAGGAGGTCGGTTTGGACATCATTCCCTCAAATGCCTGAATTGGCCACATCTAAAGCAGGCATTAGGTTGCTGTGTGTGCGGTGTGGTCTTGCTTGGTGGTGCTCTGGTTGTATTTTGGGTCGCTACCGTGGTTGTCAGAGTTGGCATCCCGGAGTGTTATTGTGGCCTCCACGATGGGATTGACCATGCCCCCTTCCTCTAGGCACGTCATTGTGATTCGGGGTGGTGCTTCTTGGTGATGTGTAGACTCAGCCATGGTGTCTGTAGTAATTAAGATGCTCACGTCATTTACTTCATTAATTGGGTGATTGTGTCACCTACGCTACTATTTTTTTCTCTCTCTAGAAAGTATTCTATCTGCACCACAGTTGCTGTTAATGTTTGCAAACTGCCATGCTCCATTTCGAAGAGTTTTTCTTTCCGGGTAGGTTCACCACTAAATGTGTCTATAAAAGTATCAAAGTGTAAATTAGTTACCCCTTCACGGTTGATGCTAGAATATGCCCACGTGACAAGGAAGAGTTCAGGGAGAGTTTCCTCAGCCCATCTCCGCAAGTTCTTCAACTGTAGCCGGCTAGTTTCTCCCAAAGCTGCATTGTCGAATATTTCAGACAGGGCATTGTCTAAGATAGTGTGTGTGGGTGTCACATCTGACGGCAAATCTGCCAGGACCTGAAGTGCTTTGCCTGACAGCTTGGCGGCCAAATACTCTCCCAACTGCTGACCCATCCACCGGTTAGTCCCACTAATTATTTTGAATTGACACCTATAGTTGACCCAGTCACCTTCCCCCACTGAACTCAGGTGGAAGGATAACTTGGCCGGTGCCATGGTACGGTGTGATGGGTGTGAATCCAGGTGGGTGGGGGAGAGACAGGTGTGAATGCTGATGAAGGGCGCGGATATTGGCTGTATTGCTGTAGGTGTGTGTGGTGATGTTCCGGCCGCAAGTCCTAGTGTTGCCGGGTTGGTGTATGGGGATTTCCGTCGTACGGGTTCCTGTCGATGGTGCTGTTCATGGTGATATGTGGGCACAGTCGATTCGGTGGGTTTCCTAACTGGTATAGGATGGTGCAGTGGGGCGGGGTATCATGCATCTACCTAGGTGGTTCCGTTGGTCACTGTGGTTGGTCTTCCCTCATATGGCAGTGGACCAGGAGAGAAGCACGGTTAATGGGTAGTGTGTGTGTGTGTGTGTGTGTGTGTGTGTGTGTGTGTGTGTGTGTGTGTGTGTGTGTGTGTGTGTGTGTGTGTGTGTGTGTGTGTGTGTGTGTGTGTGTGTGTGTGTGTGTGTGTGTGTGTGTGTGTGTGTGTGTGTGTGTGTGTGTGTGTGTGTGTGTGTGTGTGTGTGTGTGTGTGTGTGTGTGTGTGTGTGTGTGTGTGTGTGTGTGTGTGTGTGTGTGTGTGTGTGTGTGTGTGTGTGTGTGTGTGTGTGTGTGTGTGTGTGTGTGTGTGTGTGTGTGTGTGTGTGTGTGTGTGTGTGTGTGTGTGTGTGTGTGTGTGTGTGTGTGTGTGTGTGTGTGTGTGTGTGTGTGTGTGTGTGTGTGTGTGTGTGTGTGTGTGTGTGTGTGTGTGTGTGTGTGTGTGTGTGTGTGTGTGTGTGTGTGTGTGTGTGTGTGTGTGTGTGTGTGTGTGTGTGTGTGTGTGTGTGTGTGTGTGTGTGTGTGTGTGTGTGTGTGTGTGTGTGTGTGTGTGTGTGTGTGTGTGTGTGTGTGTGTGTGTGTGTGTGTGTGTGTGTGTGTGTGTGTGTGTGTGTGTGTGTGTGTGTGTGTGTGTGTGTGTGTGTGTGTGTGTGTGTGTGTGTGTGTGTGTGTGTGTGTGTGTGTGTGTGTGTGTGTGTGTGTGTGTGTGTGTGTGTGTGTGTGTGTGTGTGTGTGTGTGTGTGTGTGTGTGTGTGTGTGTGTGTGTGTGTGTGTGTGTGTGTGTGTGTGTGTGTGTGTGTGTGTGTGTGTGTGTGTGTGTGTGTGTGTGTGTGTGTGTGTGTGTGTGTGTGTGTGTGTGTGTGTGTGTGTGTGTGTGTGTGTGTGTGTGTGTGTGTGTGTGTGTGTGTGTGTGTGTGTGTGTGTGTGTGTGTGTGTGTGTGTGTGTGTGTGTGTGTGTGTGTGTGTGTGTGTGTGTGTGTGTGTGTGTGTGTGTGTGTGTGTGTGTGTGTGTGTGTGTGTGTGTGTGTGTGTGTGTGTGTGTGTGTGTGTGTGTGTGTGTGTGTGTGTGTGTGTGTGTGTGTGTGTGTGTGTGTGTGTGTGTGTGTGTGTGTGTGTGTGTGTGTGTGTGTGTGTGTGTGTGTGTGTGTGTGTGTGTGTGTGTGTGTGTGTGTGTGTGTGTGTGTGTGTGTGTGTGTGTGTGTGTGTGTGTGTGTGTGTGTGTGTGTGTGTGTGTGTGTGTGTGTGTGTGTGTGGGAGTGACTTCTGGTGTTACGGTGATATGGGGGCTCTGCATTCCATTGCTCATGCCAAGGCACTGGGGATGGGTGTCGTGGTAAAGGGGAGGAAGTTCGTATTGGGGAGATGCAGGCCTGGGTGCCTGAAGGTCGGGCCATTGGTCACCTATGGATTCATTGGGCGAACGCATAGGATGTGATGGTTGGTAATGGACTTTCATGACGATTTCCATGATCAGACATGGTAATGTGAGAAATATCCACCTGCGATGCATCTCTGGATGCCTCCTCTCTGATCAGCGAATACTCCTGTCTTAAGGGTGCTAATGATCCTGCACCGGGGAATTGAATGTCGCTACTGGTGACAGCTCTAGCAGTACTCCCATCCCAATACTCCATCTCTGAATCCGGGGAGTAAGTATTGAAATGGAAAGGGGACTGGAACATACAGGAATTATAGTTGGGTGAGGGTTCGCTTCATCTTCGAGCCCCACATCGGACACCACTTGTAACCTGTATGTGCTGTTCTGAGAAATCATCTTGTACCTTGGCACCACATGTACATGGTGCATCGGCCCGATGATGATGGTTAGCTAGTCTCGGAGATATAGAACGAAACTTGTGTCTCTCTGGACTCCACAAAGACCGACCTCTAGAGTCGGTGGAATGATCACGTTCCAGTGGGGCTGGGCGACCATTGTCGTGGAAGTTGAACCACACCGTTTCATCCCAACTGTTAGTGTCACTGGTGTGTCAGTTCATAATTATAAATTTAGACGTGAGACATGAATATATATATATATATATATATATATATATATATATATATATATATATATATATATATATATATATATATATATATATATATATATATATACTAATTTAGTTAAGTATGTAAGATCGGAATGGTGTTGTTTAAACTGATCATCGCCGGAGGTACCGCACCGATCTCTGATCTGTATATTTCGTGAGGTATTCCCGCGAAGGAGGGTGCTAACATGGCCACTTAGCAAGTTTGATATAAAGTATAATAATCTCAGGCCGGCCAAACTTTTATGAGAGGAAAATGCCTCATACAGGCCTCCGTCACAGGAAAATGCCCACAACGCCAAAACAGAGGAGGAGAGATTGGAAAAAGGTCCACTCACCTATTCAAACAATGCTAAGGGTGAGAAAATGAATTAACCTAGTGTAATTATAAGTTAATGGGATGCATGCTGGTTTACGTGAAGGTGGCGTGGATGATGTTTGTAGAATTCAACACATCACCTTATGGGGGTTAAAGATACAGATTTAGTAGATGCCACTTTATTTCTGCAGGCCTTCTTGATAAAACTTACTCTAACAGTTTGTTTTTAGTCCTATAGAGTTCAAGTTTAGGCCGCAAGTGGCTATGTGTTTTTCCTATCTTTAACAGAAAGGTCTGCCTGGCTAGAATGCTCGGTGCCCACTGCGGGTACCACCATGGAGCATCCCCCTCAGACCGACAGCGTGCAAACATGTCGTCTGCTGGTAGTTTCAGAATCAAGTAACGATCCCTCTGCATACCACAGCATGACCACAAATAACAACACAGTCACCGTACACAAGCATTTTAGAAAGCACATATCTATTTACGGTTGGGAGACAGAAACAGATATCCAGCTATGGTGACATTCCTGTGAAGGCGTGGAGGGCTCGAAGGCAGCACCCAGTCACCGTTGAGTTAGATGGCAATCTGCGTCTTTATCCATCACCTAGTGCTTCGAGAGCTCCAGAATATCATTTCTACAGACGTTTTGGTGGTGTGTCTGCCAGAGCAGGAAGAAGACACATAGTACCGCGTACTGTTAGCACTGGTGGTCCATAACCAGCAACAGTGCCATTTGCTTTTGAGCTCTTAGTCTCTGGAGCACACGTACTGCGCTGAAGAAGTTTTTGTAAGTGCCTGCTAGATATCATTGGGGTCAAAATCTAAATTAAAAGGTTTCCCCAAATCCAACACACCTCAGAAGGACCTTTTCTGCGGTGTGGCCTTTTGGCCGCCATGTAACATCCAAACCAGTATGTAGGACGGTGGTGTTCGTTGATAATCGCCAGATCTGCCATACCACGCTAAAATGTGGTAGGACAAACTCCGTACATGTCTAGTGCTTTCTATTAACGTTTTACCGCAGTCTGGATAAAGACATTTCTCGCATGCACGCACGCACGCACGCACGCACGCACGCACGCAAGCACGCACGCACGCACGCACGCACGCACGCACGCACGCACACACACACACACACTACCCATTATCCGTGCTTCTCTCATGGTCCACCGCAATGTGAGGGAAGACCAACCACAGCGACCAACGGAACCACCTAGGCAGATGCATGATACCCCTCCCCACTGCACCATCCTATACCAGTTAGGAAACCTGCCGAATCGACTGTGCCTACATATCATCACGAACAGCACCATCGACAGGAACCTGTACGACGGAAATCCCCATACACCAACCCGGCAACACTAGGACTTGCGGCCGGATCATCACCACACACACGCACGCACGCACGCATGCACGCACGCACGCACGCACGCACGCACGCACGCACGCACGCACGCACGCACGCACGCACGCACGCACGCACGCACGCACGCACGCACGCACGCACGCACGCACGCACGCACGCACAGCAATACAGCCAATATCCGCGCCCTTCATCAGCATGCACACCTGTCTCTCCCCCACCCACCTGGATTCGCACCCATCACACCGTACCATGGCACCAGCCAAGATATCCTTCCACCTGAGTTCAGTGGGGAAGGTGACTGGGCCAACTATAGGTGTCACATGCAATCATTTTCTTCCAAATGGCATTGTCTTTGCTACAATCACACCTCTTGGTATTACTCATTACTATTTGAGGCGAATACACTTGCGGCTTCTCAACCCACCGCTGTGGTCGTGCGACTGCCATCACTTGGTTTGATCTGACCTTTCTCTTGTTGTATAATGGTATCCAATTATGCTATTCCAGTTCCTAATTAGTCACTGGGGGGTATTGGTATTGTGTCTTTGTCCGAGGAACTTTGGTGTACAGTGTATAATCAGTAAACCAGTACGATCAAATGCGGATGGCTAAAATGTTCCTTAAGAGGTACCAGACAAAAGTTTAAAAGTTTATGATTGATGATGAGGTAAAATATTTACTAACAGCATTGAATGCAAACAGTAAAAGTGTTCTGTGATGGTACAGCAGGTAAGCTAAAGGAGATAATAAATAACAGTGTGTTAAAAATGTTTGCAGCAGCACAGAATTAGCACACTTCTAGCAGCAGGCGGATCAGTTAAAAGTTCCTGAAGCACAGGTTAAGAGTTTGTTTGAGAATAAAATAGGACAGCGTATAGCTGCACAGGTTAAAAGCGGCTAGAGCAGGCGATATGGGTTGAAAGAGTTACTGAGCACATAATAAAAGCATGGTTTGTTAGCAAAGTGTGCATCGGTGAGTTTGGTTGACAGTCACGTACCAGGTAGTATCAGACATCCACAGCATGATCACAGACACAATAGCTACGTCTAGGAGCTACTGACTTAGGCAGGCAGAGGTGGCCAGATAGAAGCAGTGTGATACTCTGCAAATGCCTTTGCCGAGCTTTGAGTTAGCAATTTATAATAATAAATGTTTAGATCCTACCTTAAAAACTGTGTCATCAGTCAGTGCTACTGCCACATATAATATGCTGGTATTGTAGTTCGGATTGACCGGTCAGATAGTGGCCGTGAGCTGGGTACGTGCCGCCCGTCCTGGATTCGTTTCCTGAACACGCCCCTCTGGGTAGAGCCATAAGCATATATAGGCCTATGGGAGAGTTAGCGTGTCGAAAAAACGACTAAGTTCATTAAAACGCATGATGCGCATGCGCGCTAGGACACTGTTTATATGTAGCGCGTAGTTACGACCTAGATAGGATGGCGCTTTTAGTGTACCGAGATGGTACCCTGTAATCCTTATTGATTGCATGTTCCCGTTAAATCTGGCATTAACCAAGACCAGAATTCAACGGGTTTTTCAAATCTGTAAACCATTTCAAAATCGGTTGTGAAATGGCTGAGTTATCCAGGGAAAACCCTTCATGATTATCTTCAAAATATTGCCGTGACGTCATAACCACGTGGACTCAAAGCGTCTAGAATGTTCTAGAACGTTCGACTGCACTATTATTAGTTGCGCGCTGATTGACTCTTACTTGAACGATGATTGGACGAAGCCTGCGCCCGTGACGTCGGGAGGGGTATAAAAGGAGAAGCGATCCAGTGATCGAGAGCATTCTCGGCCAGGGGCCGAATGGGTTGGATCTGTACCAGCTACTAAGCGCGACAGACAATACATGTCTTTCTTTGCTATGTGTCGGGTTTTTATCCCATAATGTTCAGTTCTCCAACCCACCGCACTAAAACAATTTTGTAACTCCCCCTTTACGGGAGTAATTTGGAACTTCTGATAATTGTTCACGAATACCAACAGCCACATTCGGAACACAAATTTGCAGTGAGGCCTTTACGGCCTGAATATGTGAGTCTACAGATGTAGAGACGGGATGTTCTTTGATGGATGACTCGCCGGATCTGCTGGCCATGCCTAAAAGTGGTATTTCAATCATTGCCACACTTTCATCGTGTCGGTTCTTTCGACTTTCGACCGCAGCAAGTAAACTCTGCCCGGTGCATCTTCAGAGCTGGTTTATGTACCCAGCACCCTGAAGCTTTGTTTTGTATCCTCGTTTGCCTCTGACAACCCCCGCTAGTGATGGGTTGTTTACACCTTCCATCCATACCATTGGTGTACGGGAACTTTCTTCACCACAGTAGTACTATCGTATCTTTTGCTGACTGCTCGTTAGACATCCTATTAGGGTTAAAGTGCTGAGCGATGTATTCCCGCCATGAGTATTCTTGCAGGAATCTTGTTTGCGGAAAACAGCTTGCGGGAACCAACCTGTGGGAGCTTCCAGAGAATGCATCATCTCACGTCGACTATGGAATGACGTATCAATTTCAGTAACATGGTAGCCTAACTTAAGAATGACTATCGAGTATTCAAGTAACTATACTTCACAGTTTAATTATTTCTCTTTATAGATTTTGTTAATCATATTGTATCCGCAATAACGGTCCCGATGACTAAAAGGAACCGTAATGGTCTTAGGACCACTAGTTATAATTTCTGTATTTGTTTATAGTTATTCTCATTTTCTGTAAGGTGTTTTACTAACCGCACCATAATAGGTTCGTCAACCTGTACTGTTATATATTACAGAGTATGTAATGAAGAAAGTGTCTCTAATCATTTTGAACCTATCCTATTGAGCTGAATAGAAAAGGTTTAGTCGGTAGCATGCCAGGCTAAACAGAGTTATAGCACGGACAGCGACCTTAGTGAAAAATTGTTGGTGACGGGAGAAAGTGCTGCATATATAAGTGTTGCTGTATAGTGTTTCCTATGTGCATTGCAGTCCTATATATTTTCTACAACTAAACAAAACATATGAACTGATGGCCACTGGCCATATATATACATAATCTAACCAGAACAATTAATATGTATCTTGATCACTTGACGCCGTATTAATTGTTCTGGTTAGATTATGTATATATATGGCCAGTGGCCATCAGTTCATATGTTTTGTTTAGTTGTAGAAAATATATAGGACTGCAGTGCAATGTTACCGACTAAACCTTTTCTATTCAGCTCAATAGGATAGGTTCAAAATGATTAGAGACACGTTCTTCATTACATACTCTTCCCTTCCGGTAGTGCAATAATCTAGCCCTGCACTCCCGTAAGACTCATAACTCCAAGATTTTGTCTCTCTTCATGTTCCACTCAGCCTTGTGGCTTCTTAATTGTTTGGATATCCCTATCCGCGCCATGGGCTGATCCGACTCTGGGAAACTATTGGGGTTTCCGAGCGGTGATGGCCAGGGTGTGGTGTCACATACACATTCCCGTGTATCTTCAGATACTTAGTAGTTAGCACTTTAAGCCAATGTAGGAAAGCACTGCGAAAACAGATATATTAATTAATATTTTTTTTACTGAACACACCTCCCGCACCACAGTGCAAAACTGGCAACTTGTATATAAACCTAATGACAGGTAAAACGGTTAGTTCGATAGGACCCGGTGACGGGCGAGATGCACATCCCACCGAATTCTGTTAAAATGTCTGGACATGATATTTAGATCTGCCACGCCCTTGCGGGAAGGAGATTTACGGTGGGTATTCGTCTCTCTTACCCCCACCATAATGATAGAACAATGGTCTAACAATGCTTTCGTGAAAAGTAACCCATGTCTTGTAACGTTTTATGTGGTTACGGAGCCGGATATCCGGATTCTTATCCAGTTCGGAGATCTTACTACGTAACATGTATGAGCGCTGTCTCTAGTATGGATGTCTTGGGGCATCTGTTCTCCATGAAAGCCGTGTCTAATGGCTAGGTAGATAACCACCAGTTGCGGCCAAAAATAATTCTTGTTTTGAAAAACACCTAACAGAAATCAAGCAAAGCAGAAGGCCTGCATAAATAAATCGGCAACTACTAATACAGCAGACCAAGAACTACATAAGACGGTGACAAAGGAATCCATCGGGAATCCTTCGTCCTGTCTTCACGTAAAACAGTGAGCATCCCTATAGTCAAGGCATTATTGATTGAAATATTAGAGTGGGCACATTTTTGCCTACTACTCTTCTCCCGCTTTAAGCAGTGGCGACACCTTCCCGAGACGGAGGCCGACACGAGGCACTTGCCTCTCGCAATGATTCAGCGATGACGGTCCACGCCAGGATAATACTCCTCACCCAAACTAGCACTAGGAGTAGTGCCCATGTGAGGCACATCACCTTTCGTCTGAAATAACCTTCTTCCTTTCAGCATAGAGGTATAATAACTTATATTAAGCTAATTAGTTAAGTCTCGTGTACGGGAGCCTCCCTTGCGGGGATACCTCTGCGGACCTACGAGTCTGTGTGGTACCTCCGGGAGCCCCATGTTCAAAGGTTCATCTACTCGTCTCTATGTTTCGTGTTTTCGTATGCTCTTATTGTAGTTTTATCTAGCATATTTTTAATTGTTTAGGTAAATGCATTGTATAGACGTATATTTTGTAGGTCACCAAATCAAATCTTGTAAGTCCATAGATCACGAAATTGCTATGGACAGGCATACTGGTGACACACATTCTTGGGATGAGACCGTTGTGTTTAATGTTCACGACGATGGTCGCATGGCCCCACCAGAACGATTGAGTTCCACCGGCCTTAGGAGCCGGTTTTTGTTTTCCGCAGGGCAGTCTCGTACAAGGTCCGTCACCCCGAGACTGGATGCTAACCAGTGTCATCACTCGTCGTGCACTTGCGGCGTGGCGAGTCAACATGATACACTGGAATGGCCCGACACTACCCGGCGAGCTACAGTATATCCTGTATGCGGATCCATGGGGATGAAAGATTTTGGTCTGGCTACCACTATAGCACACATGTACATAGCTTCTGGAGGTTAAGACGCCTAGAATTATCTTACAGCTTTAATATGCTATGAAGCATGCATGCATGGTTAGATAGGCAGTTGCTTGGTTAAGATGGATAAGCAATTGGCGGGTTACGCTAAGCAAATGACTAAAAAAATGTATAATTTGTTTAATGCCAGGTGAGCTAAAATCAAGATGGCGGCGCCCGGGATTTCTTCGCAGACAGGATGACAGATTTGTAGAACACTGATTCACATAAATCCTACAGTAGTCACGATTTTCTTGAACGAAATACCGTCAGCTTAAAAGGCACACTCTTTTGGCGACATTAAACATCAACCATGCAACTTAAAAGACATTATAAAAAATTTTTTATTTAAAATAAATGTCGGAGCTGTGCAAAAGCACATCTTCTCAGTTCAACATTTCGGCATTTGAATTTGCACTTCAACCATATTTACGCAAGAACTGATGTCTTTAAATTCAGCTTTATTCCTAGTATGATAACGGATTGGAACAAACTATCACAGGATCTTCTAAAGAGTTCAGAAAACTCTGTAAATCCTACAAATAAATTTACCAAATTAATTATCAGAGGCAAAAAAACACATGTCTAGACCATATACTTGATGAATGCGTGGCGAAAATAATGTCCTGAGTGGGATCTCTGGACCGACATCTCTGTCATACACCCCCTGCAGCATCTTATAGCCCTCAATCATCTCTCTCAGTCTACGCTAAGTTAATGTTGGCAGTCTCAGTTTCACCAGACGCTCTTCATAGCTAAGGTTCCTTAACTCTGGTATCAGCTTTGTGGCTCTTCTGTGGACGTTCTCCATGGTGACAATGTCTTTCTTACGCATTGGATGCCACACTGCATTGGCATACTCGAGGTGGGGTCTGACCAGTGCCTTGTACAGCCATAAGAAGTTTTCCATGTCTAGGTGCACGAATGTCCTCCAGATCAGCCCCATCATGTTTGTTGCCTTGTTGGCCTTCTCACTTATGTGGTCCTCGAATGAGAGCCGGCCGTCCACTGTGACACCTAGATCTGTCTCTTTGTTGATCTTAATCAGTCTATGCGTGGGCCCTTCTTCACTGTCACCTCTCATAAAGTAATCTCTCGTCTCATCTTCCTGACTTCTACCAACTGTCATTACTTTACATTTCTCAGGGTGAAACCATAGGAACCACTTGTCGGACCAATCCTGTAACTTAAACAGATCTTCTTGCAGCACCTTCTGGTCCTCCTCGCTGTTGATCAGATGTGAGATCTTTGTGTCATCAGTGTACATATAAGCTTCTGATGTCAGAGTCTCTGGGAGGTCATTTATGTACAAGACAAAGAGGACTGGTCCTGTCGAATCCCGCTGATAACATTATTCCAGTCTGATGTGGAGTTGTTGACTATAACTCTCTGTGATCTGTCTGATAAGAAAGCTTTGATCCATTGATGGGCTTGTCCTGTTATTCCATATCTTATTAGCTTACTGAGGAGACGCTGGTGAGGTACTCTATCAAACGGTTTCATAAAATCAAGGTATATAACATCTATGTTGCTGCCTCCCTCTAGTTTTTGTGTCCGTCCATCTAGCACCTTCAACAACTGCAGTGACGTGGATCTGCCTGAAATGAAGCCAAACTGCTTATCGCTGAACATGGAGGTACAGTTCATGTGTTCAATGATGTGGTCTCTGATGATTAATTCCATCACCTTACACAATATGCGGGTTAAGCTCACTGGCCTATAGTTTCTTGCTGACTTTTGACTCCAATTCTTAAAAATAGCGGTTATATTCGCCGTCTTCCAATCCTTTGGTACCTTGCTGTGCTGAGTGCTGTATTCAAAATAATTGCTAATGGCATATCTTCATCCCGCCTCATCTTAGTGTCAGTGGCTGCGCTCTCTCTAGCTCTATGTATTATGTTTGGTTTTCTAGCCTCTTCATCGAGCATCTGCTTCATTTTTTATTCAGCTTCTTCGCTTCGTGTGTCTAGATTTATTGGAGGTAACCATCTTGTGCATGCTTTCTTCAACCACAGCAACTTTCTTCTCAAGCTTGTTCAGATGTTCACTCTTCTTCTCGCACCCCCCCCCCCCCCAACTATCTTCTCTGCTGATTTCTTCTCGAGATTCTGCAACCTCTCCTATTTGTCATCTATCCCCTTTTGTAGCCGTAACACCTCAGAATTCCCCTTCACGTGAATGGCTTTTCCATTCTGCTCAACAGTCTTTTTTTACACTCTCTATACTGTTCGTCAATTGGGCAGCCACCTTATTGATCATATGTAAGATATAGGTTACTCCTTTGTTACAGCAGCTGCAATACCAGTGCAACTGTTTGGATAGTCGTGTGTTAATACTCTCATAAATCTCACTGGGGACATTCTGGCAGTTTGGACCAACATGGAACCACGAAACACAGTTATCACATTCGAGTGCTTTCCCATTATCTTTCACCTCACACAAGTTTACAGTTTCGGCAGACATTATTATTTTCATACTCTTCTCCCGGTTTAGTGTCATAAAAGACATCACTTGCCTCGGGATCTTTGCTTTGTTTAGCCTCTGCCTGAACAATCACAGGGTTTTTAGCTCCTTTGACAGAATTTGCTATAGAATTGCGTTTATTTATACCAGCAGCTATATTTTCTATTTTCCTGTTGCTGATTTTAAAAGTCGAAATTCCTCTAACTAATCACTGAAAAAACTCTCTCCCTTATTGCAGGTGATGAAAAATCACTGTACCACTGTTTTTTGTTGCTTTCTATTTCTATTATTGGCCTTAACCTTCGAAAACATATACATGAACAGGTAAATAAAGCCAACAGGATAATGGGAATAATTTGCAGAAGCTACACATACCTAAATAATGACAATTTCACCTTCTTCTTCATCTTCTTCTTCTTCTTCTTCTTCTTCTTCTTCTTCTTCTGCTTGTTCTTCCAATTACTGACTGCCTTCAGCTTGCTGAAGATTATGCTACGTGTGTGCATGCATCAAGTTTAAAAACAAGGTGCCAAAAAGTATGTACAGGTGCAGATTAAAACAGAGCTTCCACACTAGTTTCTGGTCACTAGGTCCTTGAAGGCATCTAGTGACACGCTGGTGACCGTCTCTTCTGGCAGGGCATTCCAGTCAATGGCTGTTCTTGGGAAGAAGGTTGCTTGTCGATATGCTGTTCTGGTATGTGGGATTTCATATGCCATACAGTGAGTGTGTCTTGTGTGACGGAGTGGTTTCACTAGGTAGTTTTCCATGTTTACTTCTACTAGGTTGTTGTCAATTTTATAGAACATGATGAGACGGGCTGCTTTCCGGCGAGCTTGTAGACTTTGCCATTCTAGTGTGTTGAGCATTTCGATTATTTCAATATCGATGGTTTACGATCTGGGCAGCTCGCCGTTGAACTTTCTCAATTTGGTTGATATCACTTTGCTCATATGGGTCCCAGACAGTACTCACGTATTCAAGGCTCGGTCATACTAATGATTTGTACCCTTGGGCCTTGATCCTTTTAGATGCGATTCTGAGGTTTCTGCGGAGGAAGCCAATGGTCTTATTTGCCTTGTTGCAGATCGTTGATATGTGGGGCTTCCAGTCTAGATTGTTGGAGATGGCTAACCCCAGGTATTTTGCTTATGTAAGGGGTTTTAGGATCGCGCCGTGGAGTTGGTATTCATGTTGTATGGTGGTCTCTTTTCTGGAGATGGACAGGACGTTGCATTTTGCGGGGTGAAACTCCATCTTCCACTTTTCCTCTCAAGCGGCTAGCTTGTCCAGGTCTTCCTGCAATGTTTGGCAGTCTGTTTCGTCTTTTACTGTAAGACAGATGACGGTATCATCAGCAAAAAGTCTAACCTTTGATGTAATGCCTTGGTGGATGTCATTTATGTAGAAAAGAAAGAGGGTTGGTCCCAGTACTGAGCCCTGTGGTACTCCAGATTGAACTTTAGCCAGGGTAGATCTTTCTCCATCAACAAGGACAGTCTGGCTGCGGTTGGATAGAAAGGCTTCAATCCAGGCATTTGTTTTTCCCTTAATGCCGTAATATCCGAGTTTATGTATTAGGAGACTATGACAAACTTTATCGAAGGCTTTTGATAAGTCCATTATGAGTATGTCTATTTGGTTGCCTTTGTCAATTTCCTTACTGATATCGTCAACAAATTTGAGTAGCTGGGTCTCACAGGAGCACTTGCTGCGGAAACCGTGCTGAAGGTGATATAAGATGTCATATTTTTCAGCATGTTTCATGATATGGCTTGTGATTATGTGTTCCATTACCTTGCAGCAGATACAAGTAAGTGAGATGGGATGATAGTTAGATGGATCATACTTTTGTCCTTTCTTGAAGACTGGGGCAACGTTTGCATTCTTCCAGTCAGTTGGTATTACTGATGTAGATAGGGACTTCCTGAAGATCATTGTTAAGATTGGTGCGGTTTCAGGTGCCAGTTCTTTCAATACTTTTAGATTGATGTTGTCATGGCCAGCGGCTTTGTGAGCATTCAGTTTCGACAACAGTTTTTCTACCCCTGCTTGTGTGATGTTTATGTCGTTGGCAGGAGAGTAATGGTGGTCAGGCATAAAGTACTGTTCCTGGAATTCATTTCTGCTTACGTTGCAAGTACTGCTGAATGCGGACTCGAACTGCTGGTTCAGGATGTTGGCTTTCTTGTAGGCTTCTGACTCTAGTTTCCCATGTTGCTTTAGTGGTGAAATGCCTCCATTCTCTGACTTACGATGTTTTATAAATGACCAGAACCTCTTGGTGATGGGGTGATCAGTTGGACTGTTTGACTCTGGTGTGGAGATGATATCTTCAATGTAGGACCAGTAGGCTAGTCGGGTGTCACTCCGCACTTAATGCTTGAGCAGTTTGTATTGGTACTCATGCTTAGCATTACCAGACTTTTTCTTTTTCTTATACAGGCGGTCTCTGCACTTCATCAGTGATTTAAGTTTTGGTGTTATCCAGGGGCAGTTATTCTTTGGTTTTGATGCTTTATGTGGAATATGTTTGGCAATTGATTCGCTTAAACCTTTTTCAAAAGTGGTCCCCAGGCAGTTGACATCTTTTCTACTCTGATCTTCTAGGGAAATTTTCTCTTCAAGATTTCTGATGTCTTCTTTGATTGAGTCCCATTTTGCTTTTTAGTACAACTGGGATCTGTCGTTGTTTTTGTTTGTTGATGATTGGTTGGATATTAATTTTGACATAGACTGCTTCGTGATCGGATATTCCTGGTATAACATCTACTCTATTTATTCTGGATGGACAATTTGTGATGACTAGATCTAGTGTATTTCTCTCATGAGTGGGCTCCATTACCATTTGAGTCAGACCATTGTCGTCAAGGATGCTACTAAATTGACGGTGTTGTTCAGCGAAGCTGGGTTTAGGTTTTAGGCACATGCACTTCCAGTCCCAGTCAGGAAGGTTGCAGTCACCTGCAGCTAGGATAAAGGCATTTTCTGCTTTACATGCACAAGTTATTGATGTTTCGAAGTTGTCTAGGCTGACTTTATTTGATGTTTTGGGGTTATAGCAGGAGCAGATGAATAGGCTTCTACAGCCAATTAGATCGATCTTTACCCAGACTAATTCACACTCAGTCTTCAGTTCAGGTATCTCTGAGCATGTGTATATATTTTTTATGGCAATTAGGACACCTCCACCTACTTGTCCTTGCCGGTCATTTCGATAAAGGTCGTAGTGTGATGGTATGCATTCTGTGTCTTTAATAGCAGGGTCTAGCCACGTCTCTGTTAATACAATTATGTCTGGCTTGACGCTATCAATAACGTTTTTAATCTGCGGGCGTTTGTCTTTCACAGATTTACAGTTCATGCTGAGTGTACGGAGTGGTACTTTCGATGGCACAGAGTTAGGTCGCTTTGATCGGTCAGGGGTGGAAAAATGAACAGGTTTGATTTGGGTTGATCACTGGGCTTTGATTGCTTAGACTCAAGTCACTAGCATCTGGGTTTCTGGGCTGATATGTATTCTCCAGTGAGCAGGAAAGTCCAAAGCAGGTTGTGCTATAGTTTGGGTTTCCACATACAATGCAGTTCCAGCCCAATTTGCTGTTGAGGTTTAGCTCTTCATATGTTTGGCTATGTACATTCTGGCAGTTAGTGTGGAACCACTGATCACAGGTGTCACATGTTATAGCTTTGTGGTCCCATGTCACTGGATCTTCGCAGGTACCACAGAGGTAAATAGTAGAGTGATCAGATTCTGATGGCTCTGGGTTGAGTTCTATGTCATTTGACAGTAGAATCATTATTAGGCATGCAATGAGAATCTCCGTTTTGGATCTCTGGTTCATTATTGCACATGTTTTTACGATACTAGAATAGAGGTGGTATTGGATGTATGTCCAGTCATCCGGGAGCAGTTTTTGTATTGTCTTGGGTGAGAATGGTTCAAGCACATGCTTGTATGATTTGATGTTCTGTCTACAATGGCAGTGGTTTGCTTTGCAGAGATTTTGGCATATCAGAACAGTGAACAGTATTATAAGATTGTATTTCATGGTTCGATCTTAGTGAGTACCAGATTTCACATGATTTTGTAGTACCAAGTTTGTGTATCCAAGTTTTCACACAAATAGACGGTTAATTTTTCACACTAGGTTTATGATAGAGTTCATACATTTACATAGGCAAGATTTAGCTGACTGTAGTTCTGTGTCCAATGCATATTGAATTGTTTTCAATTATTTGCTACTGAAATGATGGAGGCTGACATGTTTGCTGGCGATTTAAATCCCCGGATGTAGTACCAAGCGTTCGTGTGGAAACTATGGCGCTCATTGTTGCTATGGTACACAATCACGGAAACTGCAAACACTAATAATAACATGTATAATTTCTCCTGGGGACGTCAGGTGTATAAATATGTCTCTGCAATTTCTATATAATGATCTCGTGGGTTGTTTTTAACGCATGTGATATCACGATCATCGAGTAAACACAGGTTTATGGATTAATTTGTAGTTATTTTTATCTAGTTGAAGAAAAAGACGTCCATCTTGGCGCATGCGCACACCATACCTCGCTGTATAAAGCATCAGTACGTCCTCACCTTGAATATGCTAACAGTGTCTGGTGCCCATACAAAGAAAAATATATCAATACTATCGAAAATGTTCAAAGGAGGGCAACCAGACAGATTCCGTCATTGAAGGGACTGAGCTACCCTGGCAGGCTAAAGAGACTAAATCTCCCAACTCTAAAATATAGACGACACCGGGGAGATATGATTGAATTATATAAAATCATACACGGTTATTACGACAAACATCTAACAAAACATCTTTTCACATTAAACAATTCAATAGCAAGAGGACACACATATAAACTAAAGAAACATTTCTTTTCACATGATTTCAGAAAACATTACTTTACCAATAGAGTAATCGATGCCTGGAAATCACTATGTGATCACATTGTAACATCGGGAGATTTAAACAGCTTCAAGAACAGATTAGACACATACTGGGCAAACCAAGAAATAAGATTTAACTATCAAAGCAGGCTAACTCTATAGCAGCCTAACACAAAACGGAACATTCTGCAAACAACCATATGACAGCTAGCCCAAAACAGCCAGATCATGACACAAATTCTGTTGAAATCATCATCACTAAGACTACCGGCCGTCCTAGCAAGAGGAAGGAACCAGTATCTAGTCCACTCACGCCAATGACTCCTGGAAATAGTGCCTTAACGGGACCAACTTCATCTCATACGTGTCCAGCAAATCTGAACACCTCCGATGACAATGCCGACGCCTCGGACTCGTGCTTACACTGTCAACAACACGTTCTATCCAGCGCCATATTATACGAGAATAGCAAGAGGACACACATATAAACTAAAGAAACATTTCTTTTCACATGATTTCAGAAAACATTACTTTACCAATAGAGTAATCGATGCCTGGAAATCACTATGTGATCACATTGTAACATCGGGAGATTTAAACAGCTTCAAGAACAGATTAGACACATAATGGGCAAACCAAGAAATAAGATTTAACTATCAAAGCAGGCTAACTCTATAGCAGCCTAACACAAAACGGAACATTCTGCAAACAACCATATGACAGCTAGCCCAAAACAGCCAGATCATGACACAAATTCTGTTGAAATCATCATCACTAAGACTACCGGCCGTCCTAGCAAGAGGAAGGAACCAGTATCTAGTCCACTCACGCCAATGACTCCTGGAAATAGTGCCTTAACGGGACCAACTTCATCTCATACGTGTCTAGCAAATCTGAACACCTCCGATGACAATGCTGACGCCTCGGACTCGTGCTTACACTGTCAACAACACGTTCTATCCAGCGCCATATTATACGAGACATGTGACAACTGGATACATTATCGTTGCGAAGGCTTATCTCCAAGCGCAGTTACAAAACTGGAACAAGATAAACATCCATACACATGCTCCTCTTGCTCACTTTTGTTAGAACAGGACACCAGAGAAGATGAACTAGCGGAAATACCAAGCCCATCGGATCACGATCAGCTGAACCAAACAGCCCAGCGATGCGATGTGCAACCCAGAAACGAAACTGTCATCACAGGTGAAACTATAGCACTTAGTGCTCCCATCCCAGAAGATGCAGCAAAAAACAAAAATGTCAATGCCACAAGACTCGCTGATAAGATCACTGTCACTCGAAGCCAAAGAAAAGCAGTTAAAAGCTCAGGAAAGGTCGCTAAAAGCTAAACAAATCCAGCTCAACAAACAGCAGGAGGAATTCAGTGAGCAATCATCCCGCCTTGAAGAACTTATGTCACTAGTCAGTAACCTAGAGTCCAAGATTAACACTCTGTCAGAAGAGAACCGCCTACTAAAACTTAAAGTGCTGTCTCAAAATGACATATACACCTGTGCAAAAGTTAAGCACCAGCAAAAACAATAGAACGTAGAAACATGATGGTACAACTAGGCTGCCATACTTTTTGTCCCCGCGTTAGCTGACATAATTCCAAGTACGAAATGCACATGCATGCATGACTTCACGCCGCTTGATGTCCGTGCGTGGCGGGAAACAGCACACGTGTTCAGTTATGTAAAAGTCCAGTTTGAGGTGTAGAACATTACATACAGATTTAGGCGACAAGATTAGGAATTTTGTGTTCATGACCGTGGTTTATTTGTACAGAGAGAATTAGCTCTTGATTGTGAACCGCTATGGCAAGACGAAGGTTAAATGATCGTGTGAAATGGCAAATCATAGGCATGCATACCACTGGTATGTCATGCAGAGAGATTGGCAGACAGCTGAACATTAACCATACTGTAATCAGTCGTTTGATTGCAAAACATGGGCAAACTAACGAGGTGAAGGACAGGCCTAGATCTGGAAGACCATGATGATCGAGCCCTAGTACGCCTTGTTAGGAGATCTCCATTCACCAACAGCAGAGTGCTCAGCCAGCAATGGGAAACGCGCAATAGAGTGTCAATGTCTACCGTCAAAAGGAGACTGTATGCTGCTGGCATGAAAGCTAGGAGACCTGTCAGACGTCCTCTCCTCACTGCACACCACAAAGAGGAGCGTCTGAGGTGGTGCAACGAAAGAAGACACTGGAACATGAGATCCTGGAGACGGGTACACTGGTCCGATGAAAGTCGGTTCCTGCTTCATGCCACAGATGGTCGAACTCGTGTATGGAGGTCCAGACGCACGGCGTACGACCAACGTAACATCATGGAAGAAGTTCCATTTGGTGGAGGTTCCGTTATGATATGGGGGTGCATCTCATTTGATTGTAAGCTGGATCTGTTGACTGTACCTGGAACACTAAATGGACAAAGATATCAAGATTCCATACTGGATAGAGTTGTGGTCCCTCATTTTGTAAATCATGCACCTGGAACCCACCCTATATTCATGGATGACAATGCCCGACCACATCGTGCTAGAGCTGTGCATGAATACCTCCGCCAGAATGCCATCGAAACCCTACCATGGCCAGCAAGGAGCCCTGACATGAACCCTATTGAGCATATCTGGGACATTCTGGGAAACATGGTGAGAAGGAGGGATCCTCCTGTGCAGAACCTACAGGAATTAACAGACGCACTCCTTCTTGAATGGCAACGAATACCACAATGGCGTATCAGTCGGTTGGTGACCAGAATGAGACGTCGTGTCCAGGCCGTCATCCAGGCACAAGGTGGATATACCCGCTATTAATAATGACAGTCTCAAACTCGTGCACAGATGTTAAACTTCGTTTTCAGACACCATTAATGACAATCTAGCCACGTGTGTCAACTGTAGGGCAATAGTTGTCAGTTGTGTCAACGTAACCATATTCAGGCCTCGTTTTCAAGTTCAAACAAAAACATACAGTATTTCCCCACCATCATAATCAGCATTCCTCTAGTTGCATTATTACCTCTTGCACTAAGATGGATGGGTACATAAATGTTTATGCTATTGCTTTCTTCATAGCACATGAATATACCCTCGTATGTGCGTAAAAATAGGGCGGTGGTTAACTTTTGCACAGGTGTATACAAACCTCGGCAAATGCTCCATCTCAGACACCTTATTCTCCAAACGGCTATATGTGTCCACCATGGTTACCTCCAGCATCGGGCTTCCAGTGTTTTTCACCACCTCAGCCGCCACATCTTGGGTTCCCTCCGCCACCACTGGAATTTTCCACAATCTCAGCCGCCTCTAGCAGCGGGGTACCAGAGCTTTCCATCACCTCAGCCACCAGCACCAGCTGGATACCAGAGCTTTCCACCATGGCCACCTATCCCACCATGCTGTCACCAAAACCACTATATGAGTCAACCTAATGTACCATCTCATTCAGGTCATATGGACACCCTGGTTGCGTCACTGACAACATTAATTACCGCTCTGATCGCAAATGTCACTAACAGTACTATGCAACTGCAGAAACCTAACAACCATAGTGCTAGGCGTAGCCAACAGGCGGGTAACTTCGGAAGAGTCTCACACCAGAATCAAATTAGACAGCAGGATTTGAACAAACCATCAACAACATTGCCAATGACACTGTCCGATTCCACATGCAAACTCTATCAGAATGAATCTCAGCCAGTGCCTAGCAACGGACTACAGGATGCAGCTTCCAACTGTCGCGTAGTAGTCAAACCAGTAGCTGTAAATATAATGAGCGAAAGTCAAGCTCTGTCAGAAAGTCATCAAAACCAAGATGTAACCTCCAGAGTCATAGCGACAAATAATCAGACCAATAAATCAGAGGTTCTTCCTCCTCTAACTCCGACAGACGAATGGTCAGCGCCTGCGTTTGACAATAATAATGAGAGTCAGAAAGATCATTCCCGCCAAATACCTAACCAATCATCCACAGATAAACAATATTGCAGTGAACAAGCCTCGCTAGATAACAACCAGCAACTAGTCTCACCGGCTCCAAGTAACATTAATTTTTTAGAGTCTCCTCAGGGGACAGACAAACCACCACCCCACAGAAACGACTAGACACTACACATCTCTCTGATGTATACCTAAGGATTGTTTCCTGTAATATTGAAAATATCACCAGCAACATCGCCTATGTGGAGGAGCTATTGAAAGGAAACCAAACCATCCTCTGCCTCCAGGAACATTGGCTCTTTAACTACCAAGCAGATCATATTTGCAAAGCATTTCCATCACATGAAGCAGCCATAAAGTGTTCAGACGATGATGACCCTCTACCTCCCTCGTATAGACCTAGAGGTAAAGGCGGGGTTGCAGTCATCTGGCATAAAGATCTGTCAAGGAAAATTGAAGTATTACCGGATGGCAGTAACAGAGTCCTAGCAATACGCAAAAGTACAGAGGAAACACCCTTAGTTCTCATTAACACCTATCTGCCTTCCCAAGGCTCTTCAGACCAATACAACTATAAAAGCATCTTGGATGAAGTTTTTGAAATTCGAGAACAGTACAGAGAGGACAGCCATATTCTATGGACAGGTGATGTAAATGCAGACATAAATAGAGAGAAAACTTCAAAGAATGATGTACTTTTTAAGGAATTCTGCACTTCTGCAGCCTTCAGAGTGTCTGATAAAACCACAGATTGTCCAACATATTACCACTTTTCAGGGAACATTACATCCCATATTGACCACTTCATTGAACCGACGGATCAAGAAACAATAATCACAGATATTGTAGTTGACACAAGAAACGTTATTAACCAGAGTGCACACGACTCAGTCACTGCAACCTTATCACTAACAATACTCCCAGGGAGGGTAAAGAAGATAAAGTGCCCTCCGCAACCACACGTTAATTGGTCGAAAGCAAATCTGGAGCGTTATAAGTCATTGACTAAGACCAGACTTACCAAGGTCTTAAAGGACTGCCTGCCAGACACTTCTCCAGATATCATACTTCAAGCCACTAACTCTATTCTAAAGAAGACCGCTCTTCAGTGTGATCCTACATATGCTAAACCTCCTCGCCGTAGGACAACAACTAAATGGAACTCGGCACTAAAACCGCTAGTCTCTAAAGCGAAAGCTGCGCACTGGGCCTGGAAGAAGGGAGGCCGTCCTACAGACAAAGTCAATCAATTAACTAATAACAGGATGCGCGCTAAACAAGCCCTACGTCATGCTCAACGCCAACTGTCAGCTGACTTGTGTAACAATCTTCACAGTGCTATCATGTACATGTCAACACATGACAGACAATCCATGTTTAAACTTGTACGTAAACATCGACCTGGTAGCAGAGCATCAAAAATGTCAGCAATCGACTTCAAGCAGTTCTCTTCAAGAATATCAGAAACTGAAGGATGGGCCAACTATTTTGAGGATTTGGCTACTGCCAAGCATCATCCTAGTTTCAGTGAAGATGCAAACAACTCTGCTAACATGATCCATGCTCGCCTTAGCTCATTGCCATCAAACGAAAATGCTGTTCAACTGCTCACAGAAGCTGACACCAAGAGACATATTGATTCAATGAAAAAGGGTAAAGCTGCAGACTCATTTGGCCTATCGGCGGAGCATGTGAAGTTTGCCTCTGAGGAAGTAATAAATGTCATCACACGTCTAATTAATGGAATACTGAAACGGGGGACGATTCCAGATGGTATGAAAATGGGCATCGTATCACCAATCTTGAAGAAAGGAAAACCAGCAAACAATCCAGACAGCTACAGGCGTACTATGGTTACATCCCTTTTAAGCAAGTTGCTAGAGAAAGAACTTCTGAAACGGTCGAGGGCAGTCTTGGACTCAGAACAAAACAAGCTGCAATTTGGATTCACCAATAGATGCTCTTCTACTCATGCAGCCTTCTTGCTTACTGAATGCTTAGCTGAGGCAAAAGATAGTGCGTTGCCACTGCTTATTACATTCATGGATGCTTCAAAAGCGTTTGACATAGTCTGTCACATAGTCTGTCACAAAAGCATGCTGAATGCAGCCTCTTCTCAAGGACTAGATGGCAGACTATGGGAGATATTTAACAGCATGTATACCGGCATCACATCAGTAATCAAGTGGCAGGGGAATGTATCTAGAGCCTTCAATGAAGAACTCGGCATCAGACAGGGCGCATACACATCTCCTGATCTCTTCAAACAACGTATCACCCCATTACTGAATAAACTGACAGCTCATCCAGGTGCATTTCGCATTGGTTCTATTCCTACTGGCGCCATCATGTGTGCAGACGACCTGGCCATTATCTCCAGGAGTGCCTTTCAAATGCAGCGACTATTGAATATTGCAGAGCTCGATGCATCAAATGAGCGATACCTGTTTATCACAGCAAAGACCAAAGCTATGGTCCCAAAAACAGCACCTGGTAAATCTTCAGATGCATTTCTTCATCTTAATGGAGCTGAATTGAAACTTTCCCCAGAGGAAACACATTTGGGAATTCACAGATCAAATAATGTAAAAAACAAGTCAACTATCATTGCACGTATTGACTCAGCACACCGAGCAGCATACTCGCTGATGGGCGCCGAATGCATGGTCTTAATGATATCAACCCAATGACATCCATCAAACAATGGGAGACCTATATCACACCAATCCTTCTACATGGCTTAGAAGCAGTTGTGCTCTCAAACAGCGATGTCCAAATGCTGGAGGACTACTACAGAGGGACTTTAAAAAGACTGCAGCATCTACCTGCCTCAATGCTGCTGTTTACCTGCTCCTTGGCATTATCCCAATTGAAGGTCAAATCCATAAGAGAATACTGACACTGTTTCTCAATATGCTACGACGACCTGACTCAATTGAAGCATTAGTTATTAGACGACAGTTGGCAGTCAAAAGCTACAACTCCCATAGCTGGGTGATTGTTGTTAGAAAGCTCCTGATTCAGTATAAGCTTCC
Source organism: Chaetoderma sp. LZ-2023a (assembly GCA_034401795.1). Taxonomy (NCBI): domain Eukaryota; kingdom Metazoa; phylum Mollusca; class Caudofoveata; order Chaetodermatida; family Chaetodermatidae; genus Chaetoderma; species Chaetoderma sp. LZ-2023a. The sequence continues at coordinate 27,249,109 of CM067373.1, read as the reverse complement.
ATCAGCGTTCAGCCTTGTAAAATCCCAACCTACAAAATGTTCCTGGAAGAAGCTGTTGCATGCTAATGTGAATAACTACTGGCTAGAAATCATACTCGAGGAAGCTGCAGCGAAAGTAACATTGGGATACATCAACTTATCGTCCTGCAAAATAGGATGTTGTCACTCAGTCTGGAATATGGCAAACACTGATACCCTTACGGTCATCAAAGCAACAGTCAAAGCAAAGTTGCTCACTCAGCGCTACAACTTGTATGCCGGCTCTACTCGAAACCGTGCCTCTAACACTGATTGTCCACTCTGCGAATCTGAACCAGAGACCACTGAACATTTCATTCTTAATTGTCCATGTCTGGAAGAAACCCGCAAACCACTCATCAACAAGATTGAACACATCATGTTAGCTGGTAACCTCCAAAACTTGAAAGAATGTCAGCAGGACAACATCGTTAGACTAATTCTCGACACCTCCCATACATTCACTAAATGCAATCCGCTCGCGATCATGCTAGAGGAGGCCACCCGTGACTTCTGTTTCAAGCTGCACCACAAGAGATCTTGCATACTAACTGGACAGTCTCAGTACACTATATTTCGTCCAAGAAGGCATGATAACACAACGCGACAAAATCAACATTTTACATCAGCTAGGAACTTAGTGCCGGCTGGTGGTTCTCCTATAACAGAGAGGAGGGATTTACAGAACAGTAACAACAGCGAAACACGAAAACACATTGCATTGTTCATCTATTTACAAACAGTGAGATTGTTTGATTATTTTTGGGTTTTTTTTTGCTAACTTAATTTATGCATGTCACTTAAAGGTACCACGGTACAGTAATATTTAAAAATCTATGAGAAAGCCTACATTAATACCAGTTTTCGTTTTTCTTGCACGTCATCTGTCTGAATCTGTAGGATGGGGACTCATCAAACCAACAGCTATCACCTGCAGCCGACACTACCCAGACCCAGACCTGCCAAACCCTAAGGACTATCCATAGTTTGTACAGAAATAGCATCCAAACTTGTACTTGCTCAATGTAGCCGACATTTGAGAACAGCCCATAGAGTTAAAATGGCAGTACAGTGCTAACTGTGCTTATGCTGGTCACCACCGATCTTGGCCGCCATATGATCTTGGCCGCTAGTATACCGATCTTGGCCGCCTATTATTGATACATTATTTAGAAATTTATGTAGATTGAGTATAATAATCATGAGAACTATGTGAATGATTAATGTCATATTACCGGCGATCTATATAGGTGGTTCTATATAATTGTTTTCCTTTGTTACAGGTTCTTGACGCGTGTGTCAGTCACGTGAGTCTGACAGTATCCATGGATATCAGAAACATAGACTCTTTTATTCAATGTTATGAGAATTCTGTTTAATATTTTGAAGATAATTTGACTGTTTCCAGTCGAATTTATTTCAGAATAGTGAACAGTCATCATAGATATAAAATTCATGGACCTTTGAAAAATTCAAGATGTTTAGAGATATTCGGTTGCATATTTCGAAACTAATTTGACTGTTCCCTGTAAAACGAGCAGTTTGAGACACAGTTGTTAATAGGGTTAATAAGTTTTGACTAGTTCATTTCATCTAATATATATATACACATATATAATATGTATACACATATATAATATGTATACATATTGATTACTGACGGCTCTCACCACGAGAAGGTCAGCCAAATTGAGAGCCAGGTTAGTATGAACAAGTGCATGTGCATGCTGAGAATAATTTAGTGATATTTGTGATAAAACAGTAGTATCATTAGTATTAGTTAGTATTAGTGCGAATGTTAGTAATATTAACACATTAACATTAATAATATTGCTATTAGCAACGCTTTTAACATGCAGTGGTTGTGAGTAAAGTACGCTATTATTAGTGCTATTATTGCCACGATAAAGTTAAAACAAGTATTATTTAGTAGCGATAGTATTATTATTATTATTATTATTATTATTATCTTACTGACCTAACAGTGATCACAAGATATCAATTAGCAAACTAAGAGACCATTTTTTTAGATTATCACTGGAAATTACTGGCGCAATAACAGTCACTAATTCTAGTGATACATTATCAGAAAAAATGGATTAAAGATGAAAGTTAAAGGGTTAATAAGTAATATACAGATTTTTTCTAAAAGAAAATGTTACATTAATAAACGTAGTATTATATTAGTGCGATTAATGTTAGTCATCAAAACGATATCATTAGTAAGATAAGATTAGTGATATTATATGAATAATTAAAGGATATATTAATTAAAAAACCGTGAAAGGACCAAAACACGGATGCCTATAATCAAATGCATTTGAGACGGGCTCTGAAAAGGGCAACAAATATGGGATGGAAAGAATGTTAACAGATGTTACTTTCAAACTAAAAACATAGATATTAGAAGCCCCGCGCATCTGTTGTAACAATAATAAGGGAGATAAATCTGGATAGTTTATTTCGATTGTCACTAAACCTATCCAGAGTAATCCCCCTTATTATTGATACATCGAAATGACTGCTGTTTAGTTGGTAAGTAAAATGTGTTCATTTTTGTAGATACTGTCAATATGTACATCATATATATTGTATATATGAAACTGTATGAATGTTTTTTAGAACCACCACGCGAGTGGTCCACTTAACCCTTTCTCATGCTTTAAAGATGGTACAGCTGATTGTGGATCTTAAAGGTGCGTGGTTCGATAATAAAGTTCATGCTGTTATAAGAACCACCATTACAGGCAACTTCTTCAGTGTGGTCTTTATAGGCTGGGGTCAGTGATATTTATGATTGTGAGTTGGTAGCGCTGATTGTGGTGCAGCCATTAATAAAATGTATCAAGTATGTATAAAGTAAGAACTACAATCTGCGCGTAACTACAACCACCGCAGAATGTTGGTGAAAGTTATTGCTGTGTTTCGGTGCCAAGTATAAGATAAAATCAGAATTTTGCTTTAAGACAACACCTTGTTTTGTGGCTTGTCTGCTGTAACAACACCCATGGTTAAGTGGAATAATTGCGCTCTATAATTACGGGAAGCCGTATTGTCACACACCCCATAGACAGACAATTACGTAAACACGTCGAATACAACTGGGGCCAATGAGAACGCTTGACCAATGAGAACGTGTGTTACCTAGAAGGACGACGCAAGCACGTGCGTATGTCCCAGAGATGGATCATTCTGTAACGAGCTCTTGACCATAGAAAAAGCAAAATTTTCTGACGCAATTTATTTACAAATTTATAAATTCTCTTCATATATTTTGGACGTAAACCATTCTAAATTCGAAATCAAAATTTAAAATTTTTCGTATTAGTAGCCTACTTTCATCATTTTTTGCGATTTTCTGAAACGCTTGCAGATTAGAACATTATTAATTCGATTCGAACATTGAATACGTGTCCGATCTTGTCAAGAAATATAGGAAATAAACTAAACCTTTCTGAATTCTAAGATTTAAGATACAAATACAACAAAATATATTTGGTTCAAAAATTGTATTCTTACGGATTGGATTCATTTATATTTCAAAACGTTTTTTAATTTAAACATGGCTTTACAAAATTAAATGATCACAGAATTTATGTAGTCTACAAAGTTACTTTTTTGACCGCTAAACTTGTTTCGCCATTGCTACTTAAATTCCGTTGTTTTCGCCGATCCAGCTTTTAGTATCAATCGGCTTTATCGCTCAAAATCGTAACAGCCAATGTTTCCGGATTACGTTAAGCCGTCAGCTAGCCGTCAGTTAACCATTCAAGATTCAATTACCTGAAACATAGGAAACAGATGATAGAAAAGATAGAAATAGGAACAACAGGTATATCAATATATCTGAAAGGTATATCGTCACCCAAACATAGGTATAAACAAAACATAGATATATAGAATACTAGATAGACCAGGCGGCCAAGATCGGTATACTAGCGGCCAAGATCATATGGCGGCCAAGATCGGTGTACACCCTTATGCTCAAACCTTTATTTCGGCATATTAAATACATGTAGCCTCCAAAAGGGACTCAATTCTCTTGATATTTGTAAGAGAATTTGAATAGAGGCAAATTTATATATATTTATGAGAAATGAAATTGTATTGGCTATATTAATCTGACCCTTTATTCAACTACGTAATAGAATTACCATACATGCTCTAAGATTCTCTAATCTTGTTAATCAGCATTTTTCGCCTTATTACAGAGTTAGATTAATAGAATGCGAAAGTTAGACTATGCGAGAATCGCGGAAGTTTGTTTGTTTATGATGGCAGATATGCATTTCAACTATATAAATATACCGATGTAAATCGGAAATCATCCATTCAAAGCGTGAGAAAATCAAAATAATCTTTTTGTATTTTAATATAATAAATCTTTACCGAATTGTAACATGAATTGCGTGGTAATATATACACAGTGGATTTCAGTCTGTCTTCCGAATTGGTGTCCAGATATGGATAATAATCGCCAAACTTTGTGGAGGCGCTCAGCGCAACCTGATAATGCTGCAATACCAATAGAAAAAAGTTCAAAAGACATTTATAAGTGAGAATATACAGAAAGATGACCAGTTTTAAAGAACAGAGCTACTGAAAATCCACTACTGAAAAAGTGTGTGAGATTACTGAAAATCATGCTTTTTCACCTGAAACTACTGATTGCTTGAACTGGGGGTTGGCAGCTCTGCAGACGCTCTAGACGCAGACATCCATTAGGCAGCACTCAGATGCTTGGCCTCATTTTCAGGCTGTTTATACTTGAGATTCTTTACGACCGTGACGCACTTCGTGTAAGCTGATAAGGCTTAATTCTATTATTACATAAGGTTGATTTCTGGTACAGGTCCTGTAAGGTCCTCTTCACCAGACTCCAATTCTTCCTCAAATTATTAGAATTACTGAGACATGGCTAAAAGCAATTTCACCTACTAACCTTGTAGATATAAAAAGTTACACGTTTATTGAAAAGCATAGAAGAAAAAAAAGGTGATGGTGTAGGCACGTACATCAAGGATAATACCGAGTACACTGACTCACTGAGCGTGAGGAGCTTTCCATTATGGACCCCAATTTTGAATCATTGTTTATAGAAATCCCAACAGAAAAAGGTAAACATAAAGTAATAGGCAGACCTGGGGTAAAATGAAAATATTTTTTTGCATTTAAATGCGTTTAAATACTTTTTTCAAGTATTTGCATTTGAAAATTTCAAATCACAACTATTTGCATTTATTTACTTTTGTTAAATTGATGCTAATCTCATCTCAAATGTTATACTGCACAAATAGATTATAGTTTATAGATTCCAGATCATTCATATCCTGTCACATTCCCATTTCTGTATCACAATTATCTGCCTTGTAATATCGCGTAAATGTTGAACAGTGATCACCACCATTTTGTCTCCTCAAGCGATAGTGTGTGATGTCGTAAGTGCCAATGCATTACATTCTTTATTATGTAATCTTCATCTTGTTGACTATTTTGAAACTAATTTGACTGGAAGTTGTTGCTGCCATAGGCAGCAACAACTTCCTGTCAAATTAGTTTCAAAATATTCAAGTGCTTACCTGTATGATTGCTTTTATACCACGCTGCCAAACTATAGCTGGCGCCTCTATGACTGAGCTATATATCCCGAGGCAGGCACACTAGGATTTTTCTGATTGGTTGAAAAGTAAATCATGACAGCCATCATAGGCTGTAGAAATATAGCAACATGTAGCTGCTAAAACCTGAATATCTTTCTTTAGCGGCATGATGAAAAGATTAACATTACCTGTATAGTTTATGACTGGCATATTAGATCACCTGAATAGCTATCAAGAGTTTAGTTATCCTTTAAAGTATTTGAAATTTCAAATAGTTTTCAAATGCTTTTTCAAATACTTATATATAGACAGCAGGCTCTTCCAAGCAAAGTAAATTAAAAATATTCCCAAACCTTATTTAATCATAAAGAATTTGTATCTGCCTTGTGGTCCTGGAACCCCTTTGATCACTGAAATATCAGCTTCCCAAAGTCAATTTCATATGTTAACTGGTGTATGTTCTGGAAACAAAATTTCGGTAAACTGTTGGTATCTAATGTGACAGCAACAGATTTCAAAAAGTGTCAAATGTACACCAGACATTCTTCTACTGACCATCTATCAATTATATTTGGCATTAATGTGATAAGGGTTAATATAATAGCTATAATATATGTATCAGTTTGTGAAATCACAATCAAAACAAACAATATTAAATGCAAGCTTTAAAATAAATGGTTACATTTTTATATTGCTTTTTCATATACAGAATTTGGGATGTAATTGGTTAAATTGTGCATACATGAGATGTTAATTCTCTGTAAGCAATGGCGTTATCTAGAATCAAACCAAACAGAAAATTTATCTTGAAGACAGTTTGACCGGAAGCCAGTTCTGCCGTAGGCAGCAACAACTAGCATGCTTTATTGGTTTCAAACTATTCACCAGAATTTGTCCTATATCATAAAGGCTTGTGTCAGGTTTATGTACAGAACTGTTTGTCTATAGGGTCAAATAATTGTATGAAGTAGTTGAGCATATACCAGGGTGTGATTATATGTGACCAGGTGTTTGTGGAAGAATGAATAGAAAACAGCAGAATGGTGTTCAACACTGTTGAAGCAATAAAAATACATTCCAGGTGTGGGTGCATAGATCTTAACAGCTCTTTACTCTTCAATGATGCAACAAATCTTTCATGACATAGCAAATTTTCTGTTGAATATTTTGAAATAAATTTATTTATGAGCTGCTGCTTCCTTAAGCAGCAAAATATTCCAGTCAAATTATTTTCAAAGTAGTTAACTGCTTTTCTGTATGGTTACTTTGAAAATGTGATTTAAAGTATTCCATCTGTGAAAGGGCTAATGGAATAAATTTCCCAAGAAAACGAATTTCTCATGAAGAATGTACATTTGACAACAATTGGACTGTATTGGTTCCTGTGGGAGAAATTACTTTGTCAAATTATTTTCAAAGTAACAAAATTTTAACTACAAGAAAATGCATAGTTTACTCAACCCTTTCACTGATGAAACTGGCCTTTGACACAATCTGAATGTAACCATACAGGAAAGCTGTTGAATATTTTGAAATTAATTTGAATGGAAGGCATTGCTGTCTTAGACAGCAACAACGTCCAGAAAAATGACTTTCAAAATAGCTTTAAAAAATTGTCATTAAATGGGTTAAACACATTTTCATAATGAAAGAAAATATAAGAGGTCAAGGATAAGTGGAATAATGTGAGTTTAGCTAGTGAGGAGGACAGGTGCGATTAGAAGTGGCACAGATGTGTGTAGGGAAAATAAAATGAATACCATAGGGCGTATCATAACAATAAAAGGGGATTTGTGGATTTAAACTATACAAATCGGTGTTTAATCGTTTAATGGAATAAATTAGTCAACAATATAGAAAATTTATCATATATTCCATATGATAAATTTTCTACATTTGAAAACAAGTTAACTGAAGGGTATTTATTCCTGATTGAAAAGTTACTTTCAATGCAATCATTTTCAAACTAAAAGATCGTAGCTCTAAGAATGTGTATAATTAATTTAAATTTCCACTGCTAAGATATTTATTACCATAATGAATAAGTTGCTGTCAAATCTGCTTTGTTAACTACCTGTTTATAATATCCAATAAAACATCTGACTGTCTAACACAGCAAACACTTCCAGTCAAATTATTTTCAAAATTTTCAACAGGTCCTATCCTAAGAGATCACTTGCCTTAAGGCCCCTTCTGTTAAATATTTTGAAAACAATTTGCCTGTCAGAGTGAGCCTCATGTAGGCTAACTTTTCAAAATCTGAGAAAAGAATATGAAGGTCACAGTTTAAAATGTCACCGGCTACCTGGAAGAAAGGTATGATTTTACAAGAACTATATAGAGACACTTAGAAACTGAATAGGAGGGTTTACTTTCACTAAAACAGACAATGTTCCGCATGTACCTCATGCAAAATACGACGTTTCTTCTGAGTTACATGTAGTGCTTAATTCCATGTTATATCATTCACAGTAATCCTTGAGCTGTGCCAATAAGAGAGCTATCTGGTATATAGACCACTTTCTTCAATTTGCAAATCCTATTTAAAAGCAATACATTTGACCATCTACGTAATTAACTCTAACCCTAAACGTTTTCAAGAAATTAAAAATTTTCTCATAGAAAATGTCCATTTGCAAGATCAGTTGATGAACTTTTTTTGAAAATTTATCACTAATGACTGTCTCTGTTAGTGATCTAGTCATGCCAGGGTTTCATATTTGAGTGTTAAAGGTTTAAGTGAGTAGCTCTATTCTCCTTTGGATGGTCTGTTAATATGAGTTTGCCTCTATATAGGTATATGTAACTTTTGAACAGTTAGAAATCAATTTAACTGAAAGATGCTGCTGCCTAGTGCATGTTATAATACAGTGTACAACTGTTTAACCCATTTCCTTTCAGCAATCATAAGAGTTATATATGATATGGGTGTTATAGTAATGAAAAGTATTTGAAATACTTTTAGAAAAGTATTTGCGCTTGCATTTGAACAAAGTTGAAAGTATTTGCACTTGCGTTTGCATTTGAAACAATGCAAAGTATTTGCATTTAAATACTTTTGAAAGTATTTCACCCCAGGTCTGATAATAGGCACTATCTATTAGAGCTGGGGTGTACCTTCGAACAATCGCGAACTCTGGGAAGACGAATCATATTCGAACATTTATTCAGGCCTGTGCTGTAATATTTCCAATGGTAACCCATAATAGGTTGCATTATATGTTTTAAGGCGACATATGGTAACTTAAACCATAGAAAGCTCATTGATGTCCATACTAAAATCAACAGATTAAGGTAACCCATTTCAGGTCCCCTAAAATAAATTAAGGCAACCTGATGGAGAACATTTTCATCAGGTTACCATAACAGCACAGGCCTGTTTATTTGATGAATCTTGTGGTTCGCGAACCATACATTAAAAAAAAATTTTCGCATGTATTTTCCATCTGTCTACAGCAAATATCCGGAAATCATGACGAAAACGATTTACTACGCACTTATTCTAGCCGTATACAAGTCTTGAATGATAAACCGTAATTCAGATTTACGACAATATTTTCCGAGTAAGTTCAACCCACACCCATGATAGCGTAATCGTCCTAGAGTAATACGTACATTGCTCGCTTAAATGGTTTAATTTACTGGCAAATATCGACATTACAAGCCAAGAAAATGTTGTTATGTGTATTACACCATCTCAACATATTACAGGCTTATAAGGTCTGCGCGGCATGCATGCTCTGTCAAAGAAAAGGCGAACGTGACATATTTTCTTTGTTATTGGCAAAATCAGCCAAGATTTCCGAGAAATGATACAGCGTTCAAATTATTCTTCTACTCATTCTTCCATTACGTTTTCATTGGCTATTCTAATGAACACCAGTCAGTATATCCAATCAAAATGCGATGTGCATTCTCTGATTAAAATCAAGGATGTTCAGCACGCAATTGTTACTACCGCAAATTGGTCAATGTCATAAAACGTTAGATATAGGTATACAATTACAGTATAGATCACACTAAATGAACTACCATTAAAACCGCTGTTTAGAACAGTTTTCTCTACCAACTGCGTTTATATGGGCATATTTTTTTTGCAAAATTTTATGCATTCTAATTATCTAGTAATATCTTGATACAAAATCCTGTTCAAAGTAGCCGAGAATTTGTATTCGGCAAAATGATTTTAGCTGTTTAAACTCAAGGAGATCTATCAGATCTAGATATCTGTGTTGTCTAGATGAGGTTTCCGTACTAGCCTTGTTCCCTTAATCGATTTATTTAACTAGTGTCGTCTATAAAATGGCAAGAAGTAACCAACTAACCATGCAATGAAACTTATTTGAGTGTATTGAACTTATCTGACTGTTATATACTAAGCATTTGTTGTGTATTTTGTCACTAAAGCCACTTGGATTTGAAAATGATTTTGTGTTTCACAATATTTCTAATTCTATTTCATTAGTTCAGATTTTGAATATTAGATGGTTCGTGAACCGGACAGGCGTATCGCGAACCGAACCAGTTCGGTTCATGAAAATCTTCGGTTCATGAAAATCTTCATGAACCACAGCCCTGCTACATGTATCTATAGTGCGCCAAACAATGACAAAATAAAATTTATTGACCTATTAGGATAATATTTAAAAAGAAAACAAAACAATACCTCGTGGGTGATTTCAATATTGACCTGATGGAACAAAACTGCTCTCACTCACAAAGTTTTACAAATTTGCTAAATGCACATTCCTTTTATCCAAACATAACTAAGCCGACCCGAATTACTGAGAGTTCGGCTAGAACTATTGATAATATATTCAATAATAATATCAGTTTCATCAACAAACACATTAGATCACCTACCAATTTTTATCCTTGAAAAACAGTCAAACTACAGTAGACCATTGAAAAATATAAAAATTAAGTGTAGAGAAATGAATCAGGTCAACATTGAAAATTTTAAAAGGCCACGTTTGAGGTAGACTGGAACCAAGTGATAGATATAGAGTCATGTGATGATACCTACACCAAGCTCCACAACATATGCACTAACATCTTTGAGCACAGTTTCCCCATGAAAGAAAAGAAATTATTCAAGCACAACCCTACTAAACCATGGCTGACAAGAGGATTGATATCTGCCTGTCATAAAAAACAATAACTTTATTTAACATTTATCATATGTGAAACAAAGTATAATGAGACAAAGTTTGAAAAATATAGAGATAAGTTGGACCAAATAATAAAAACATAAAAAAGAACTATTATCAGAACAAATTTGAGCAAGCCAAATATGATATAAATGAAACATGGAAAATGATAAAATCACTTTTGAATAAAAACAATAGAAAAGCACAACAGACCCAGTTTCTCTGCAATAATAAGGTAATCACGGATAACAATAAAATTGCAAACAGTTTTAATGAATATTTTGTTAACATAGGTCCAAATCTCTCAAAGAAAATCATATCTACATCAGGAATTAAATATAGTGATTACCTCACAGATACTGCCGCTTATCAATCCTATTCATTTGTTTGCTTATCCTGTTAACAATGAAGAGATTTTCACTACTTAATTCACTTAATCCTGCGAAAAGTGGCAGCATAGATGAGTTTAAATGGAGCATATTTAAACACTGCATATTTGATTTACTAATGCCACTCAACCATATCTGCAATCAATCACTAGTACAAGGCATATTTCCATCAAAACTAAAATCTGCACATGTGTCACTCCAATATATAAAGCAAGAGACTCGTCCAACTTCACAAATTACAGGCCTGTCTCAATACTTCCACTTTTCTCTAAATTAATGGAGCGATTGATGTATTTATAATAGATTAATCAATTAGCTAGAAAACAGGAAATTTTGTATACTTCACAGCATGGATTCTGCCAGAAACACTCAACAATGCTCGCACTAGTTGAAATGACAGAAAAAATAATCAAATCAATTGAAAAGAAAGAACGTATATTGGGCATCTTCTTGGACCTTTCAAAAGCTTTTGATACTATCAATCACAATATATTATTAGGAAAACTTGCTTATTATGGAATCCGAGGATGTGCACTTGCCTGGTTTCAGAGCTATTTAACTGATAGAACACAATGCGTGCAATTTAATCCAACATGCTCTGAAAACAGGAAATTAACCTGTGGTGTTCCTCAGGGGTCAATTCTTGGCCCTCTGTTGGTTGTTATTACACCACAAAAACATCCATTACCGTTCAATCACTACTTGCTAAATCAAATATCTGCATTTAGCTACCAGAATAAGATTTTTATGCTTGCATACACTCCTCCCCATGCCTATTCTTATGAATATGGACCCTGAACCAGGCTACTGGTTAGGTCCATCTCCAATATATTAACTGATATAGACTGGCAGCAGTCTGTACTCACTCCATAGTGACGCCTGTCACTAAGCGCGCTTGCGCATGCGCACGCGCACTGGAGCCCAAATAGGAAACAGATTCACTTTTCAATTATTCTGCAAGCAGAACAACTGCACAAATATTATCAGAAAGTTTTTATAGCTTTGCGCTGTGTCAGCTTACTATTGAAGGACTTCCTCATGCTAAGATATGGCTACTATGAAGTCTATCCTCCCAAAATTATGTTTTTGGAAGTATTTCGTGGTTATATTGAACTTTATAACTATGTATATAAATGTTACCAGTTTTCGTGGTAACAACTTTAATATGGCTAAGTCATCATCATATAAAAACACTCTATTACTCCAGTGAGCCCTTAATCACTTTCAGTTAAAAGAAAAAATAGTGCTTTACAAGGAATTACGTTTGTTTCCCTATGATAGAAAACAATCTTGAATTTTAACTTTTCCAGCCTTTCTTTGAAAGGCGTTTGCATGTTTCTAGACTCCTTTTATCGAAATTCTAAGCTGTATGCTTCTTTCGTAATATTTTTTCGTTTTTTTAAAAGTCTGTTTTGACGACCAATAAATCAAGTGCACGTCCTCAATCTGTGAACGAGTTCACTCTGTGGAGTATGGAGGACATTTCTGTTTTAAGTGCACTACGTGTACCCCCCACATCGGTGTGCAGGTTTTGCATAGGGTGGTCTGCGTTCGTATCTAATTTTCTTTAAGGATTATTCGTCCTTACAGCGCTGCCCTATGGTCATCCTTCCCCTTCCTCCGTTGCTAATAGACAAAAGCTGTGTCTTTTGCAATATTCTAATATGTCTAATCCAGCAGCAACGGAGGGGGGGGTGCCTTCTTCGGCAAATTCGGAAGCAGTGATAGCTGTATTTGCGAGATTTGAATCCTTCGCTGCAGTTTTGACTAACTCTTTAGACGCAAGAATATCTTCTGCCATCATGGAGGCCAAGAAACAGGAAGTTTCTTCTGATTCCGACGATAGCCCGAGGGCTAGCGGGCGTTTCCACAAATAGGGGAAACCGATTCCTCTAACGTCAATGCAAGTGATCAGGTCTCCTAAACAAAGTCTAGAGCAACTAAGCTCTCAAAGGTGGGCTCGTGCAGTTCACCGGGCCAAACCCACATTAGTCTTGAGGGTGATAGGCATAACCTCAAGCAGTGGTGACGGAGGCGGAAGCTAACGTCCAAAATTTCCGGTCATACCGGTCGTCAAGATTCTTCATAGGTCGCCTATAGCCATAGTCCGCAATCTAGGTTTGCTAGTTCTTCCGGTTCCGTTGGGGTGGATTCGGGTCCTCGGGACTCAGTTTTACTTCCGTTTTCCGGTGCTACTTCCGTTCCGACCGGTTCCGGTATGTCTTCTGGTTTTGCAGGACATCCAGGGCTTCAAGATCCAGTTCTTACTTCCGTTCCGACCGTTTCCGGTATGACTAATAATCACTTCCGCTTCCGGTTGGGACGTACTTCTGGTCTAGTGAATGAATTAAGAATAAAGAGCAAATAATTAGAGCAATTAAGCTCTAGAAGGTGATCTCAAGCAGGTCACCGGGTCAAACCCACGTGAGTCTTGAGGTTGTAAATAAGAAGAAAAGGCATGACCTTCAAGCAGTGGTGGCGCTGGCGGACGCCCCGTCTTTAACATATATGCCAATGTCAATTTCTTAGATCAGTTGTAGTGGATTCAGGTCCTCAGGACAGGGGTTACTTCTGTTTCCGGATCTACCTCCGTTCTTTCCGTATCCGGTCTGACTTCCGGTTTGCGTATTTCCGGTTCCTATGCTTATTCTGGTTTTTTAATGTACATCCGGGTTCAGTTTCCGGTTGTCTTCTTCCATTTTGTGCATTTCCATTTCCTATTTTTACACTTCCGGATTCGTACATCCGGGGATAGGGTCATTACCGGTTTTCATGGTTTTCTATGATTAACTTCCGGTTCTGTCTTCCTTTTTTGGATTTCCGGTGATAGCTCTTACTGAGATTCCAGGTTTGCCTTTCCTAGGATCTAGTCATCATTTTGTCTAAGAGTTAGTCTTATTTCAGTAAGTGCTTTTAAAATCGGAATGTTTAATCGCTGAAAATATTAATTCCGAGACATTGCCGGTCTTGAAGTCTCTCTTGGAATTGTAGATATTCAACATTTATTCTTTTATCAGTGAAACATTTCAACGTAATTAAAGACTCTTTTGACTGGTTGCCGGTAGAGCTGGGCGGTATTGATATTTACATGACGGTACCGGTACCATGAAAAAATACCGCAGTACCACGGTATACCGTCATCTGAGCTTGAGGCATGCCACGAAATTAGAACAATTTTTCCATTTCCTTTTCACTTCCATCTCCAATCAACGGTAAATATAGGTAAAATAAATAAATCGGCTTCCTGATTTAGAGAAGAAAAACATGGCTATTGCGACTGTTTAGTTTCACGATTTTATTAGGTCACTATTTTTATTGACGTAATATCATTCACGGGAATATCGGTCAAAAGGTGTGGTCGACTCGCTAACTATAACCTGCTTTTTGAGACATTGGGGTGCACTATTTTCAATCTGGATTGTTCTTGCTATTAATGCGTGCGACCAGCAAACGGTAAATTTTATTTTGGCAGTCGAGCGCTTTGATGAACAGAGTCCAGATAAAATCCGCGAGTATTTAAACGGGGCGAGTGTTGTACGCTTTTATTTCTGTCGGAGTCGTCTATTCTGTTACTCGCGAAAACAGGCCTATAAACATACATATAACACGACATTGAATATAGCCGATTCCAAAGCTTCTGATAATTACCGAGTACCCGATGTGCAGACTCGTTACTCGCCATGGTTCACGTGTAGCCAGTTGAAAAAGGAATTACAAAAACTAAAACACTATAATTTTTAGGTGTCATTACTTAAACTGAATTTAATCCGTAAAGAAATTTCTTAAAACAAGCCAGAAAAATAAAAAATAACGACTTCAACGCTGCTCGTTGTTAAATAAATTAGCACGTGATCAAAACAGCGAGAGCAAATACTACGTTTTAGTAAATTTTCATTGATAAATTCAGCATAGTAATGTATTTTTCCACGTTCTAGTTCATGAACAACCAATCAGATACGTCTTTGCGAGATCGCTGTTGTGTTTGAATAGCACGCAGTTTGTATGTTATTTTGTTATTCTAGCGTGTTTGTTCGGTGACAAAATGCTTGGAGTAATAAATTACAAATAATAGAAATGGGAATAGGGAATATATTATAGTGTAATTACTACCGGCGGACGGCCAGAGAATGAGTTTAGATGTTTTAAATAAAGCAATTTTACCGTGAGACTTTCAAGACGTACGTTTGACATACAATTCTGCCTGTCATTATTTTGTAATTGACGTCTTGATGTTTGTTTTTACAACAACCCTTTCACCTGAACTCGGCTAATAGTTAGGGATGCCTGTATTTTTGGCACTATTAGCACTTATTTACCCTTGGTCAAGTCAGATTTTATGAATATATTTCTCAAATATTGCTCAAACATGGACGGTATTCACGGTATTTGGAAATGTCAACGGTCACAGTATCTGTTCACGGTATACCGCGGTCCTCACGGTACTACCGTCAGACCGCCCAGCTCTAGTTGCCAGATGGGTTTTTGTTGCAGTCAATAAGTCAGTCTGTATTCTACGCATTATCGCTAGATGTCGCAATTAAAATTAATTTTTAATTTCATCCAACTTTAGATGGGCAGTTGTCTTCAGGCCATTCAGCCTTTTTTCGCGCTCTTTTTTCCTCTTATGTCGGTGGGTTGACATATTTATTTTAACCAAGGGAATTAATTTCTTGAAGAAAATTCCTGTTTCTAGCGTAATTCTTAGTCTAATTCTGACAGGCGCTGAAAGGAAAAGATTCAGTAGAGGATTCATAGGGAGGAGAATGGCTCTATGGTTAATGATTACATGAGCAAGAAAACGCTGAGAATAGAGAAATAGGATAAGGCTGAAGGAAGAAGGAATAAAAGCCGAGTTTTTTCTTCTGCGTTGTCACAGTCATGGTTTAGGTGAGTCTTTTTGTTTTGATTTTATATCGCCTCTGTCTTTCAGCGTTTTGTTTCGTGATGTTTAATCATAATCAAGTATCAGTGTTTTGTGTATTTAAAATCTGGCTGTTCCCGGAGATTCATTATCATTCTATCAATCATTCCTTTTATTGGCTTATCAAACACTATGACATCCGTCTTTACAAGATGATAATATTGGTTCTAATCTTTAATAATAATGAGTTAAGATAAGTATAGGTCTCTTCCTTCATCCTCTGCCCCTTCTTCTAAAGTGTTCTTCTAGTCATGTTCTCCTTCCTCTCTCTCTCTCTCTCTCTTTCTGTCTTTTTCCCTCCTCTAGGGTTTTCCCGTATTTCATCTTCTATCAATCCTCTCCAGGGATCTTCTGGTCCTGTTCTTTCCTCTTCATCTTCCATTCTTCTTAATTCCTCTCTTTTTCCTTCTTCCTCTTCCTCCTTTGATCATCTTGATCCGATTGTTTCTGTCGTTCTCTCTTTTGAACTTGAGTTTCTAATTGTTGATTAAGGTCTGGTTTTCTCATTGCTTTCTGTTCTTAGGGATTCATCCCTTGTTCGTTCTTTCATGTCAGCTTTTTTCTCTATTCTTTCAAGGTTTTCCGCTAGTGGCCTGATTCTCTTTCCATGTCCTCTGGTCAGGATGTTGTATCTGTTCACATTCCTTCTGATCAATCTTTTTCCTTTTCTGATTCTTTACAGTTTTCTTCTCTTCTAGCTTCTAAGAGGCCTTGCTCTCCTCTTTCCATTTGAACTGTTGATTCTATGGCCTCTGGTGATTCTTCTCATCATTTTTCTTCTCCATCTCCTAATCCTTCTTCTAATTTTTCTATTCCCAGTCGGTCAGGGCTGAGGAGATTTTGTCCAGTCAGGGTCTCTTGGATAACTGGTCCCTGGCTCCCAGGTGGATTGCTTAGTCCCTTTCTCATCCTTTTAAGTACAAGTTTTCTATAGACCTTTCTTCTTTTGTGTCGGCACTTTCCTCTTCTAATTCTTCTTTCTTATTTCCTCTGGTCCTCCCATTGTCAATTTGGTCATTAACATGTTAGTTTTCTTTGTGAATGATGCTAATTCTAAGGAATTTATACATACATGAGAGCGTTCAGCCTAGGGTAGGATTTCCTACCCTGTCATTAAATCTTAGTAAAATGATCTCTTTTCACCCTGAAACATTCAAATCTGCATTAATTTTAATTTATCAAGGGGGTATGACATGATTAAATCTCATGATTCTTACTCCCAAGTCAAGATGGAGACCATCTCCCAGATCATTTCCAGTCTAGATCATGTATGTGGTCGTTTTCCATCGACCAAAGTGACGCCTTCTTTCATGTTCTCATTTACCCTTCCTTCAGAAAATTCCTGAGATTTGCTTACTAAGATCGAGTTTGGCAGTTTCGCTTCATGCCTTTTGGCCTGACCACGGCTCCTTTTCTTTTTACTCTCCTAGTCTCAGCCGTGGCAGGAATTTTACACCGTCGTTCTATCCATCTACATGTTTATATAGACGATTGGTTAGTAAAGCAAGTTGTTATTACACCACAAAAACATCCATTACCGTTCAATCACTACTTGCTAAATCAATTATCTGCATTTTGCTATCAGAATAAGATTTTTATGCCCGCATACCCACCTCCCCCTGCCTAATCCCATTCCTATGGACCCTCAACCAGGCTACTGGTTGACTGTCCTCTCCAGCCTGTCATCTAGTATAGACTGGCACCAGTCTATACTCACCTCATAGTGACGCTTGTCGCTAGGCGCGCTTGCGCATGCGCACTCAAGCCCAAATAGGAAACAGATTCACTTTTCAATTATTCTGCAAGCAGAATAGTTGGCTAAAAAATATTTGAAAGAGATTTTGTGTTTTGCGCTGTGAAGCTATACCTATTTACTTTATATCAAGGAATATAATCATGCCTAATATGAAGACAATCCTCCCTAAGTTACGTCTAAGAAGTATAATGTGTTTGTACAGTATATTATAGACGAAACTGAGATATTACCGGTTTTCGTGAACATCGTATTATTCGTGGTATCTTGATGGTTATGCCTATCCTAAAATATCATCATCATTAATAATGTCCAGTCCAATGTCTAGAGCCTGTAAAAGAAGTTATTTCTAGTGCAGTATAAGGATATTGTAGAATTCTTTGAAGGTTTCTTGTCAGGAAATTTGAATTTCCCGCCGTTAGAACTGAGTTGAGGTTTGCTATTATTAGCGAGTTTGAGCGAAATGCTTCATTGTTATGTTTTTCGTTTGTAAAAAAGGAGTCAGCGAAAGGGTCAGATAGAACCAAATGTACATCGGCGAAGTGTGATCGACATCACGCGATTGAGTTCGAAGGGCACGTTTGTGCGAAGTGTACGAACTGTACATCCACCGCGATGTGTGGGATTTGTAAAGGGTGGCCGGTTTCGGTGGCAAAAATGTTTTTTAAGGATTTGTCGGGTAAACTATCGCTGCCCTCTGGTCGTCCTTCCCCTTCCTCTGTTGCTAGCAAGGCTAAGGCGGTGTCCTTTGCTAAACCCTCTATTCCGGTAGCAATGGAGGGGGGAAATTCATCGGGAAACTTGGATGCCGTGATGGCGCTTTTCGCCAGGTTTGAATCCTTCGCCACGGTATTGACGAAATCGCTTGATGAGAGGATAACTTCTGCGATAAGAGAGGCGAAAAGGCAGGAAACATCGTCGAGTTCCGAGGATAGCCCGAAGGCTAGCGGGCGTTCCCGCAAATGGGGGAAGCCGGTCCCTCTGACCTCTAGGCAGGTGATGTCACCTAAGCAGAAGACAAGAGTGCCAAAGCTCTTGATGGTGTGCTCTGAGAGTGCACCACAGAAAATCCACGTAAGACTTGAGGGTGACGGGCATAACCCTCAAGCAGTGGTGGCGTCGGTTGAAGCTGGCATCCATGAGGCTAGTACTCATGAGAATGCCAATTTTACGGTGATTCCGGTGGGCAAAGTAGTATCGAGAGCGCCCATATCTAAGATACCTAGTCTTGCGAGTACCGGTTCCGGTGGGGTGAACTCGGGTCATTTGGACCCGGGTTTACTTAAATTTTCCGATTCACAGTCTTTTTCCGGCCGGAAGTCCGGGTTAGGTAGACATCCGGGTCGTCTAGATCCGGTTCCGGCTTCTGTGACTTCCGTTTCCGGTAGGACTTCCGGGAGGGGGGGGGGGGTAATCTAGGTCGGCAAGATCCGGTTACGTCTTCCGTTTTGGCTACTTCCGGTCTGTCTTCCGGTTATTTAGGACATCCGGATCCTAGAAGTCTATTGTCTTCTTCCGGTTGCGGGTCGTGGGGCGCTTCCGGCCATTCTGGATATCCGGAGTCTGAGGACTCTGTTTATTTTTCGAATTCCGGTAGAAGCGCTTCCGGTTCCGGAGTGGACATTAGTCAGTGTACTTCCGTTTCCGGTATCAGAGGGGTACTTCCGGGTCGGGCAGACCTGGATAGAATTCCATTTTCCGTTTCCGGTTGGGAGTCAGCTTCCGGGTTAGCGAATGATCAAAATTCGGTAGCATCAGCGAGATTGGTGAATGTTAGGAATTTTAATGATTTTGGTCTAGTAAATTTGCAAAGGTTGTCTCAGGAGTCGGTAGATTCTAGTTATGATTCTTTCATTCCTCCAAGGGTCAGCGAGGTTGAGTTAGTTTCTCATTCGGATTCTTCTTTTCGTGACGCGGTGGTTAATCCGGGTTTGTCTAGATCTTCATCCCTTTCCTCTTCTCTCTCGTCGAAAGACTTCTCCTCATCTCATGTTACTAACTCTTCTCCTCTGTTTAAATCTTCCATTCCGCCTCCTCCGGGCTTTACTAGGCTTCAGTATGGTCCTCAATCTTCTTCCTTCCATGATCAGGGTGATCAAAGTTTTGCTTCCGGTCAGTCAGTTTCGTCTCCTCCTTCGTCGATGGCATCGTCTATGTCTTTTGACCATCTTGATCCGATTGTTTCGGTGGTTCTGTCCCCTGAGCTCGAGTTTCAAATTGTGGATTCAGGGTTAGATTTTTCTTTATTTTCAGTAGTTAGAGATGCTTCTTTAGATCGTTCGTTTGTGTCTGCTCGTTTGTCTATTATTTCAAGATTTTCGGCTGCGGCAGTGGGTCGTCCTTCATCATCGGCTAGTCAGGAATTGGGTAGGGATGCTGGGTTTATGCATGCTTCCTCTTTTCAGGAGTCGGGCAGTAGGCCTTCCTCTCCCGTGTTGTCGAGGTTAGGTGATTCTTTGGTCTCAGGAGACATCAATTCTTATAGCCTCTTCTTATTCTCCTCCTCCTGTTCTGTCTTCTATTTATTCTGCTCCGAAGTCAGTCAGGGCCAGGGATCTGAAGAGGTTTTGCCCAGTTAGAGCCTCTTCGGAAGACTGGTCCATGGCTCACCGATGGATTGCTGCTACGCTTTCTCTTTCTCTGAAGGAGGAATTCGCGGTGTATCCTCCTTCTTCCGGTTCTGCTCTTTCTTCTGACGATCCTTCTTCATCTTCGCCTCAGGTACTTCCTATTGACAATTTAGTGGTAGACATGTTAGACTTCTTCGTTAATGACTCAGTTGGTTCGGAATTTTCTCTGATTACCAAGTATGAATCGCCGGTTCAGATTCCTAAGGAGGATTTTTTAAAGGTAGCCTCGACTCAGTCTCTGTCTGGTCCTACTTGGGACGTTTTATCATCTCAGTTGAAGGAGGCGGCTAAGTCAGATTTTTCTTCTGATCTGTTTAAGTGGGAGTCAGTGTGTAGGTCGCAGATTAAGTCGGCGAATTATCTTGCTCTGCTGTCAGAGGCTGTTCTTAAGGCGGAAGAACGAGGAGAACAAGTTCCTTTGGCGGTCTTTCGTTCTTTGGCAGATTTGTCCAGGGGTTCTCTTAGTTCGGTGTGTAAATCGTTAGGATTCATTACTTCCAAACGTAGGTCTAGAAAGTTTTCGGAGGTTAGGGTTTCCGAGATACTGAAACAGAATCTTGTGGTTGCGTCTCCTTTCGGGACTGATCTTTTGGGAGAGTCAGCTCCTAATTTAATTAGGGCGGAATCTGAGCGCTTGAAGTCCTCCAGGGAGCTTCAAGCTCAGGTTTCATGGGCCAAATCCTCCGGAAAGAGGGATGTCTCTTTGGTTAAAAGCCCTAACTCCTCACCTAGAAGAAAGAGTCTCAAACCTGATCAGTTTGGAGCTTATCCTTCTAGGGTAATTCATAACTCTAATGTGTCCTCTTATGATCAGCGGGATCGATCTTCGGAGGAAGATCAGTTCGACTCCATTTCATCCCATCGGTCAAGGTCTGTAGGGAGACAGTCCCCTTCGTCTTGGGCCAGGAGGGGTCAGACCCCTTCTCGCCGTGCGTCCAGATCCAGAGGACAATTTTCTTTTAGGGGTTATCAGGGGAAGAGAGTTTGAAGGTTTGGACAGTTCCCGGGTAGGTCCAAATTTCTCTCTTCTCTATCCTATTCCTTCCCTTCTTCCTCCTCCTTTGGAGCAAGCAGTTCAGTGCTGTGTTCCCAACATGCCAGTAGGAGGGCGCCTTTCTCTGTTTTGGGAGAAATAGCAAGCCCTCATTCAGGACTCCTGGCTAGTTTCCCAGATACGTTGGGGTTATGCTCCATCATGGATCCGTCATCCTCCTCTTCTCTCCCTTTGCCCAGTTTGGACTCCAGTTCCCACCAGTCTGGAGAAACTGAGGGCTTTAGAAGAGGAGTTGGAAGCCATGATTGTAAAAAGGGCTATAGAGGAAGTTCCCAGTTGGAGAGTAGACCTGGGCTACTACTCGACCATCTTTTTAGTAACAAAGAAATCAGGAGGCTGGCGTCCAATCATAAATCTGAAGAAGTTAAATCAGAACATTCTCACCCCAAAATTCAAGATGGAGACGGTTTCCCAGATTATTGCCAGTCTGGATCAGGGAATGTGGACGTCTTCCATAGATTTAAAGGACGCTTACTTCCATGTTCTTATCCATCCGGTATTCAGAAAAAGGTTTGCCTACAAGGATCGGGTGTGGCAGTTTCGCGCCATGCCCTTCGGCCTGACCACGGCTCCCTTCCTTTTTACCCGCATAGTGTCAGCCGTGGCAGGAATTTTACACCGTCGTTCTATCCATCTTCATGTTTATATAGACGATTGGTTGGTAAAAGCAAGGTCTTCCTCAATTCTCGAAGGAATTCTTCCAGAGGTTTGCAGTCTGGCTTGCAATCTAGGGTGGGTTTTAAATCTAGAGAAATCAAGCCTAGTTCCGTCGCAAATCTTTACTCATCTAGGAGTTGCTTTCGATCTGGCTCGGGGGGTTAGTTTTCCCGTCGGAGCCAAGGATAGAGGCGTTAGCAGTGGCAATGGAAATTATTGCGTCTTATCCAGTGGTAAGAGCAAGATTCTTTTTAAGATTAATAGGTCTGATGGTCAGCGTAGAGAGGGTGATCCCTTGGGCGGCGCTGATGAGGAGGCCATTTCAGATGTATTTGATGTCCCTGTGGAAACAGTCAGTCCATTCGATATACCATCAGATTCCCGTCAGAGAACATTTGATCCCTCATCTAGATTTCTGGAGAGACCGTTCTCTGTTGCTGATGGGTGTTCCTCTGGTAAAGTCACCTCAAGCAATTATTTTCACAGATGCGTCTCAGGAGGGTTGGGGAGCAGTCTGGGACTCCCTGGCAGTTTCCGGCCTTTGGTCCCCAGAGGAGTCGTCAGCCCACATCAACATTCTGGAGTTGTGGGCTGTCAAGAAGGCTCTCCTTTACTGGTCAGATCAGGTGATAGGCCTCAAAGTATCAATTCGGTCGGACAATTCGACGGTCGTAGCTTATATCAACAGGCAGGGAGGTACAAGGTCGTCTCTCCTTTGTCTGGAAGTATGGAATCTGCTATTGTGGTGCGGCAAGAGGCAGATTTTTCTAGTGTCATCCCATGTCCCAGGCAGTCTGAATTTTCTGGCGGATCAGCTGTCACGTCCCAGCAAGTTCGCCCACACAGAGTGGCAGTTAAAGAAGTCGGTTGTCAAAGCGATTTTCAATCTCATGGGTCGTCCTCTAGTCGATCTGTTTGCGACCTCTCTAAATGCCCAGATCTCCTCTTACATGTCGCCTTTTCCGGACAATCAAGCTCTGGCGGTAGATGCCCTGTCTCAGTCCTGGACAGGGATGTTCGCTTATGCCTTCCCTCCTACGATTCTGATCCCGTTAGTTCTGCAGAAGGTCAGGGACCAAGTTTGCGAGATTCTTTTGATAGCTCCCTTTTGGCCCAAGAGGATTTGGTTTGTAGACCTTCTGGATCTTCTGGTAGACTTTCCTCGTCTTCTTCCTGTATCCCAGGACCTTCTATCTCAAGTAAGAGGTCGTTGTGTACATCCAAGTCCAGGAATCTTCAATCTATGCGTTTGGAGAATCTTGAGTCTGAAAGCTTCCAGGATAAGGTTTCTTCAAGATCTCAGGAAATTATTGACTCGGCCAGAAGGGAATCGACCCGTCGAGTTTACAAGGGTCGTCTTAAAATCTTTGGTAAATGGTGTTCAGACCAAGGTTTCGTGCCCGATTCTGTTTCTATACCACAAGTTTTAGATTTTTTATCTTATCTGTTTGATTCTTTGGGTTTGTCAGCTAACACGGTTAGGGGTTATAGATTTTCGCTAGCATCTTCCCTTCCCTGTCTTCTGAATGCCGAGGTCAAGGATACTAAGATTCTTAATAGCTTTATTAGAGGTCTAGGTAATATTCGTCCTCCGGTTGCTAAGCCTTTACCTTCCTGGAATCTGGCTTTGGTTCTTCAAGTCTTGGCAGGTCGACATTTTGAACCTATATTGTCTATCAGTCTTAAGCTTTTAACTCTTAAAGCGGTTTTTCTGGTGGCTGCTGCATCGGCTGGAAGGCGTTCAGAGATTCATGCTCTTTCTGCTGAAAGAGATAGATTTATAGTGTCAGGTGACGGTTTGGTTTTATATCCGAGAAGGGATTTTCTATCTAAAACCCAGTCTAACCGTTTTCCTGCTAGTCCTATTATTTTAAAATCTTTGTCGTCTTTTTCGCCTTCAGACAAATTTTGGTGTCCGGTTAGAGCGTTACGAACCTATAAACAGCGAACCGATTTTAAAAGAACAGATCCTTCCCATTTATGGGTTTCCTATGCGGAAGAATTATCTAAGCCGGTGTCAAAGGCTACAATTGCCAGATGGCTTTGCGAGACAATTAAGCTTTGCTATGAAATAGCGTCTCCGGATCAAATCGATCTCAAGCATATTAAAGCCCATGACGTTAGGGGCATGTCTGAGGTCATGCAGGTGGCAGGATGGAAATCTGAATCTACTTTTACCTCATTTTATCTTAAAGACCAGAGTGCAGCAGCTTCATTCTTTCGTAATATTACGATTTTAACTAAAAAAGCCGAAGACCATATACCCAGCACTTCCCACCATTTTCGTTAGGACGGTGCGTCTGTGAAAGGGGTGAGAGTCTTCTTTGGTTTTTGTTTAGTTCTTTAAGTTCTACTTATCCTTATTTGTTAAATCACGGTGTGATTGAGTATATGCACTATTATGTTATGTTATTAACATTGGGGTAAGATTGGTGTGATTTTTATCCTATGTTAATGATTCTCACTGACCAAATCTACGGGTTTAGCAAGTAGTGATTGAACGGTAATGGATGTTTTTGTGGTGTAATAACAACCCCCCACAGACCCCCCTTGTGGGTTGGTCTGTTGTTTTATTAACCACTATAAAAACATACTTACCATTCAATCACTACGACCCGGCCTCAACCACCCCGCGTGGTAAGATTTGAGAATCAGTTTGAAATATTTTGCACTTAAATTTAGAAAAGTGAATCTGTTTCCTATTTGGGCTCGAGTGCGCATGCGCAAGCGCGCCTAGCGACAACCGTCACTATGAGGTGAGTATAGACTGGTGCCAGTCTATACTAGATGACAGGCTGGAGAGGACAGTCAACCAGTAGCCTGGTTGAGGGTCCATAGGAATGGGATTAGGCAGGGGGAGGTGGGTATGCGGGCATAAAAATCTTATTCTGATAGCAAAATGCAGATAATTGATTTAGCAAGTAGTGATTGAACGGTAAGTATGTTTTTATAGTGGTTAATAAAACAACAGACCAACCCACAAGGGGGGTCTGTGGGGTTTTTTCCTCAATTCTCTCAGGAACTCTTCCAGAGGTTTGCAGTCTGGCATGCAACCTAGGGTGGATTTTAAATCTAAAGAAATCAAGCCTAGGTCCCTCTCAAATCTTCACGCATCTAGGCGTTTTCTTTCGATCTGGCCCAAGGTCTAGTCTTCCCCTCAGATCCAAGAATAGAGGCTTTATCAGTGGCAATGGAAATCCTGTCTTCTTCTTCCATGGTCTGAGCAAGATTTCTGCTAGGAGTGATAGGTTTGATGGTCGGCGTAGAGAATGGTATTCTCCTTCGATCAATACTCACCATTCTGTTACTTTCTGATACACAGCTGGCCTTGACAGCTGGCTCTAGGACTATAGACTTAGAAAGCTTTACCGACTCCTTGGAACCGGGTACTCGGCTCCCAACCGCCGAGTACCCGTCTACCATAGAGCACATTCTTGTTTGCATAGCAACAAGAGCTGGCCACGTTTTTTCTTTGCAGGAAAGATTTTAAGGTTTTTTTGTGAAGGAAATCTAAGTCTTGTCTGTGATTTGATAGTGTGCGTTCGTAAAAGGATATAACTGGATAAAATGGAGAATACAGCCAATGAAGACCAGGTTGTATAATTCCTTATTATCCATAGTTAAAATTCGTTGTGTCGCATGTTCCAATTTCTGACCCCATAGAATCTGGGACGTGTGCTAACAACGAGATATGCCGGATGATCGCCTTCTTTAACCCCAACAGGCGATCGGCGGATATGAAAATAGGTGTTTGCTACGGTATTTCTAACACGAATATCGGCTGACATCGTTTTTCCGTAGGGTCCGAGCGGGTGACGTCACACCCGTGAGGCTCGGATGTTTATGTGAAGAAAATGTTTTCATTAATTCGCGCATCTGTTCTTGGTGCTTCGTACTAAAAATGGTACCAGAAAACTTTGGAATGGTCAAGTTTACGTGTGATCACGATCGGTTTGCAATGATCGGTGGTTTCAAAATTCTGGTGAGATGCGTGGTCTGCGGTTTTACCGTGTGCTACAGCAGTTTGTTTACATTTTGTTGTTTCTTCACATATCGTGTCGGCTTTCGTTAGGAGTATAATTTATATTGATTGGTAAATATACCCCGAATGCTATGCGATATGATTCCTGGAGCTGTGATACATCCTGGAGGATCAATTATGGGTGTATTATGCCCGCTTCGTTCTTGTCGTCATAATCAATGCGATCTTTGCTGTAACGTTGCGGGGTGGGGTGCGGGAGGGTTACATTTAATTTATGGTCAATTTATTTGAAAATTAATTGTCTGCCTTCCATCCGTGTCTCGTTCCGCTTGCTTATTGTAGGTTTGTGCTTATTTTATAGGCCAAGCCAGCCCCGCCATCATGTGACGAGTGCCATAAGTTTGTACGCGTCGTGTTTAAGGACCATGTCTGTTTTAGGTGTACGCCCTGTAACCTTGATCATCGTTGTAATGTGTGCGCAGTGTGGTCCGTCGATATGATGGTAAAGTTCCTTGGCCAGAAGGATGTGGCTGGGTCTGACGCGGGGTCAGGCGGTCCGAGGTTAAATCGTGGAGCGTCCGGTTCGGCCGGTGGGGGCGCTCCACATCCCCAGCTGGAGGTGGCAGAGATGGCACCACCGGCGTGGTTCGGTCCGGCTATGCAGGGTTTTCTGCATAGCGTTCTGCCCACGCTGGTGTCGTCACTGCTTCCGAAGGTTGGGGGAAGTTTCTCTCCATGCCTGGTACGGACCCTGTCCTTGGACAGGGTTCTGGACTGGTTACCGGGGGGCCGTCTCGTACGGCCCCCTGGCAGTCCATCTGGCTCCGGCCTGGCGGGTTCTGTCTCTCTGCGGCCACCTCCGGGTGGTCCAGTAGCAGTGGCCGGTCCGTCAGGTGACGACTCTTCGGAGTCTGAAGACGAGGAGGCCGAAGAGGAGTTATTGCTGCGGCCTGTGATGCCACGGGTGGAGCATATGGAGGTCGATTCCGTCCTGGACGGAACCGCTCTCCATCTGTCTGGCTTGGCGCAAGCCAGGGCAGCGGCTCCGCCTGTGGTTGAGGCCAATCTGGTACCGGGCACCGGTTCCGTGTCGGTTGCTTTGGCACCAACTGGCGCGGTGACCGGTGTGCAGGGCTGGGCGTGGTACTCGCCTATTTCGCCCAGTCCGGTGGTCGGACATGGGGTGCCGTTGGCGCCCGTGTTTGGCCATGGTTCCGCGTCCGCTACGGGTCCGTACATTTTTCCGTGCGGACCTATGTCATGGACTGGTATGGGTCATGGAGTGGCGGCGGAACCGGGTGGTACCGGAGTGCCTGGTGTGTCAGCCGCGGCTCCTTGCCGGGAGGCCGTGGCTGGCAGACCCGAGAGCGCATCAACGGGTGATGTGTTTGCGGGTGTTTCCTCCTCGGAAGTAGACTGGTCCGAGGCTCTGGCTTGGCTAGCCAGGGTGGACCCGTCTGTGGTTTCGGCCACGGCCGAGGAGGATGCGCCCCGTCCGTCGGTTGCATCGATTCGGACGGGGATCTTGCCCGCGGCCCGGATCCAGTCAGTGGGACTGGATCCACGGTTCATAGAGTTGTTGGATGCTATTTATAGCAAGCAACTTGCGACCAAGGGCCAGCTCCCTGCGGCCTCCAGGGAGGTGCGGGCATGGTGTCGTATTCCGCGGGGGGAATACGACAGATATGGTGTAGTGCCGTCGGTCACGGAGGATGACTGATGGGTCCTGGGGGTTCAGAGTGCTGGAGCGGGTGGCCCCGGTCCGGCACTTGTGGACAGGTCCCAGGTACACCAAGAGGAAGTCCTGTCCCTATGTGACGAGGGTGTGAGGGCAGCTATGAGTGCTGTCAACCACTCTTATCGTCTCCTTCAGTCAGTGTGGGCTGAAGTGGGGGCAGGCCACCCTGTGCCAACTGTGGTGCTTTCGTGCGTGAATGACGGCTTGGTGCTGTCTATGGACGCATTGGCAAGGGTGCAGGCGCGTGTGACCAAATCCAGGAGGCAAATGGTTATTGACCATATGCGTCCGGCTACGGCAGTCAGGGAGCGTCTTCTTGGGATGCCCCTGACAGGGCCTAGCATCTTCGGTGGCCAAGCGTGGGCCATCCTAGAGGATACGGCCAGTATCGCGCAGAATCGGTTGGCGGTTAACCTACAGCTGGAGCTAGTGCGGCAAGCGCACACACTAGGGGCTGTAGGGAAACCGCTAGCTGGACAACCTCCAAAGAAGCATAAGGGCAAGGCGAAAGCTAAGCCTGCTGCGACTTCTGCTTCAGCTGGTTTTTCTCAGCCGCTGCCGGCTAAGAAAGCCAGGAAGGTTGTTGAGGCTCCTACCCTCCCCAAGGTTGCTCCTGACCGCCCTAGAGGCGGGAAGGGCAAGGGTAAGGGTAAGTCCTCCAAGGGCGGACAGAAGGGGGCGGATCGTACCTGAGGGTACGAGAGCTCCCTTCATATCTGCCTGGACCGCACCTGTGCGACAGGAACAGCGGTGCCAGTTATACCCGCTGTGGCAAGACCGAAATGGTTCTCTCTCTCTCTCTCTCTCTCTCTCTCTCTCGTTAAGAGAGGGGGGGGGGAGCGGACCGCGAGCCGGACAACCCCGTTAGACGTCGAGGCGTCTATGGTTGGTGGAAGGCTCATGCATTTCGTCGAGGCCTGGCGAGGTGTGACGTCAGACAGTCTGGTCCTGGGATGGTTATCCCAGGGGTACATGCCGGAGTGGTGGGACTTTCCGCCACAAAATCTGTCTTTGGCACCTGTCTGGACACCCGTACCAAGGGAGCCAGACAAGTTAGAAGCCGTGCAAAAGGAAGTGTCGGGTTTGCTTCTGAAGGGAGCAATAAAACCAGCGAACCGGAACACTCCAGGCTTCTATTCAAACATGTTCCTTGTCCCCAAGAGCACGGGGGGATGGAGACCCATACTCAATCTCAGGCCATTAAATTGGTTTATCCATACGCCTCGGTTCCAGATGGAAATGCCGAGATCGGTAATGGCGGGATTGAGGAAGGGAATGTGGTGTGTGTCGATCGATCTGAAAGATGCATATTTCCACATTCCCATGAACCGGAGTTGGCACAGGTTTCTGAGATTTGCGTTTTCAGAATCAAGTATGGGAGTTTACTGTTCTCCCGTTTGGCCTGTCGACAGCTCCGAGGGTTTTCACAAGAGTGGTCCTTGCGGTGACAGCGTTTCTCAGAAAAGAGAACGTGGAGCTACACACCTACATAGACGACTGGCTGCTCAAGGCAGACTCGGCAGCCAGGTTGAACGTGGATACTGCTCTGACTCTGAAGTTACTTTCAGATCTAGGCTGGATAGTCAACAAGGAGAAATCCGAGTTGACACCCACTCAACATTTCGTTTATTTGGGGATGCGATTCGATCTCGAGGAGAGCAGGGTTTACCCGTCAGAGCCCAGAGTGGTGTCTCTGTTAGCCATCCTCGAGAGTTTTCGAGTGGGAAACCACATTCAGGCGAGGCGATTTCTTCAGATGCTGGGTATGATGGTCTCCATGGAGCAGGTGATCCCGTTCGCTGCTCTAATGAGAAGACCTATCCAGTTGTATTTGATGTCTCTGTGGAAACAGAGAACAGAACCCCTGTCAAAACTGGTGCCAGTTTTGGAGCCGATAATATCGCATCTACTATGGTGGAAACAGCGTCAGAATCTCCTAGTAGGGGTTTCGCTGCACCTACCTCGCCCCCAGCTGTCCGTGTACACGGATGCATCGCTGGAAGGGTGGGATGCCTGCCTGGGAGAACACCAGGGCTCGGGCACATGGACTCTCCTGGAGAGTCAGCTGCATATCAATCTGTTGGAAATGATGGCAGTGGAACTGGCGTTGGAAGAGTTTCTTCCGATGATCAGGGGCAAGGTGATATTGATACGGTCGGACAAATCGACGGTAGTATCATACATAAATCGCCAAGGCGGGACCAGGTCACCCACACTTTGTATCAAAGTGTGGCACTTGATTCAATGGTGCAGGAATTACTCGGTTGTTTTGAAAACAGCTCACATTCCTGGCCGATTGAACATTCTGGCGGATGCTTTGTCTCGCAGACGGGTCATTCCATATAAGAAGGACCAAAATTTTTGAAATCCGTCAAGTCATAGTTTCAGATTTCCTTCAAACTTTGTCAGAGTAAGCATATGTATGTATTAACAGGAAATTCCAAGTATTATAGTGAAAGGTCAAATACTTTTTGAAAACTGGCCTATCCAATACCCCCTGCCTAAAATTGACAAAAATTTGTAACAAAATTTCTATGTTTGAGGCTTCATATCTCACCGACTACAGTGCTCACAATACTAGGTCTTTTTATTTTAACAGTCTGGTCACCATAGTTCGAGAAAATCACAAGCATTTTGTGCTGACCTGTTTTAGGCATGTATTAGGGGTCGTCAAAAATGCCAAAAAATGTGATTTTTCATATTTTAATCCAAATTTGGTGATGCCGTAAAATGTATTTGTATTTGCTTTACACAAATGATTTCTATCCTGTTAACTAGAGCTACTGCTACTTTAGTGATATTTATTACCTAATGGCAAGATATGCTCCGCAAAAATTTTGTGGGAGCCATACCCCCACCCCTGTTCGCCAAAATGGGGTGACTTCATAACATCTTTTTTCAAAATAACCCCTTTCAATTTTTTTAATATTTTGGTGAATGTTATATATATGGTCAATGGTTACAGGGCCAAAAGGTTCACTCTTACATTTGTTTCCTTTTAGAGCTATGGCAAATACAAAATCTGATATTTTTTCAAAACCTTGTATGATATTCGATTTTGGGGGGGTTAATAATTTTAAAAGTATACACTCTAGAAGTATGAAACAAGAGATGTAGCGCGTTTCCCTGCCTTATTAAAAGAAACAACCAGCATTTCCCTTTTACAAAATAGATAAACATGGATTTTAGAGATGTCAAAACCTTACTTTGTTAAAATTCGACATTTTTGTGGGTAAACTACAAGTCATTATTCAACAACATTTTCAATGAGAATAACATATTGCCTGGAGAATATTTAAAAAACAATTTGACTATAAGTTGTTGCTGACTTAGCCATCAATAATTTTCAGTCAAATCATTTTCAAAATATACACCAGGTACAGAGTTTGTCCTGTAAGCTGGTCGAGCTGCAACAGCTCATCACTCAGTCTTGAGTTATCCAGTGTTAATAAAGACTGAGAGATTTCATATCTAGAGAAAATAACTCAACCTTCAGAGCTTTGTATATAATTACCGGTAGGTCAATTGCTGTAATAGACATAGGTAGTGAGGTGATATTGATTAGTCACATGGTCTCAGTTTTTCTCAGAGATCTGCATGCAAGTATTGCTATCAACAAGAGTTCAGTCAAGCATTTTAAGTGATCAAGATTAGGCAGCATGACCAGTGAAAGTGTTTAATAATTACTGCTTTGAAACATTGACATTGTTGCTGATACACAAATGTTTAGATATTTACTTTAGAAATTTAATAATTCACTATACATTTTAATGATAAATTAGGCCTTTTAATTTGAAAAGTGTAAACTTTGACTAGGACACATTGCACAATGGCTGAATTACCAGAGACATTTTGTTCAGTTGGACGTCTCACTAATGATAAATGTCATAAGTTTACGGATAAATGCTCTGTAAATGATGTTGTACAATTGATGGCTACAGATAAAACACTTGTTGCAATGAGAAGCGGCCAGAGTGAGGATAGTTTAGAAACAGTGTGCTGTTGCCACAAGAAACACTATCTGCATATATTCCCGATGATGAAGCAGAACACTTCATGTTGTGATCCCCTAAAAGTTCACAAAAAGCTTATTCAAAAGGGACTAGTTAATATAGATCAAGAAATTGTGGCATTAATACAGTCGAAAACTAGAGAGAGAAAACAACCTGGCCAAAAGATTTGCCATCATTGTTTGCAGAAAATTAATAACCTGACAGATTGTAGTGACAGTGAACCGGAATCAATGGCCATAGCAGATACTTTGTACAGTAATGCTGAATGCCTCAACTCTAGTTTCTCAGCAGTTGGAGTTTCTCCCCTAAAGAGTGTCCATTCAGAAAGGAAAGTATCATATGGTAAACGAAAAATCAAACAAATGGCAGAAGCAACAACAAGTCACGTGGCATCCCACCTAGGTTTTCCACCTACGTAATAAATTAGTTGCTGACACTTCACAAACTGAATGTACATGTGATTCTAAGTTAGATGTGGACTACTTGGTATCGAACATGAATGAAAAACTGTCTGTGTCATCACGAAATCAAAAGATACAAGTGTTGACTATTACACCTAAATCATGGTCGATAGTTAAAACTGTTCAGGTTTTTCAGGCATGTGGTGTTACGCGTTATATGGTGAAACAAGCCAGACAACTTGCGCAGAATGATGGAATACTCGCTGATCGTGAAACCTTTAAAAGAAATAAGCTTGATCAGCATACACTAGATAGTGTTATTAACTACTACCAAGATGATACTGTATCTAGACTATTACCCGGGAAAAATGATTTTGTTACTATAAGAATTTGTGGTACCAAAGAACATAAGCAAAAACGGCTAATCCTGACAAATTTGAAGGAAGTACATGCTAATTTCAAAACAGAAACTGGACTTAAAATTGGTTTCTCTAAATTTGTTGAGTTAAGACCCAAATGGTGTGTAACTGTTTCTTCTAGCGGCAGCCACAATGTTTGTGTATGCGAAAAACACCAAAATGTAAAGTTTATGGTGGATGTTATCTCTGAAGACTATCATAACCTAATTGACAAATCTGTATGTGACAGTAGTTCTAGAAATTGCATGCTGCAACGATGTGAAGTGTCCAGGAACTGCATTTCTCAAAACTTACTTAGAGCAAGACCTTTACGAGCACATGGATGAGGATGACATCATTAAATTCAATGAATGGGTATCCACAGACCGAATTGAAACCATGCGCCGAGAAGTATCAGTTGAAGATTTTATTTCTATATTATGTCAACGGATCCAAGAATTAACACCACATTCCTTCATAGCGAAATCTCAAAGTGAATTCTTGAAAGCGTGCAAACATGATTTAGATGACACTACTGCCATTGTTGTTCTCGACGTTGCTGAAAATTACAGCATTATTGTGCAAGATTGTGTACAGGGATTTTATTGGAACAATTCTCAAGTCACGATACATCCTTTGGCATTTTATGTTAAGGCTTATGGAAAGTTGAATGAAGAAAATGTATGCTTCATCTCTGAGTGTCTGAAACACGAAACAAATACTGTGTACTGTTTTCAGGAGATTTTTACAAGATATTTGAAGGAAAAGTATCCCAATATTCATATAATTAAATACTTTAGTGATGGGTGTGCAGGACAATACAAGAACTTCAAAAACTTTATTAATGTCTGCCATCATTATTCAGATTTTGATATTAAGGCAGAATGGCATTTCTTTGCTACCAGCCATGGTAAAGGTGTTTGCGACGGTATCGGTGGCACAGTGAAGCGCTTAGCCGCAAGGGCTAGTCTGCAAACAGCGCTTATACGAAATGCTAGTGAATTGTATGAATTCAGCCAACAGAACATAAGCAAGATCAAGTTCTTCTTAGTTAGTAAAGATGAGATCCAGAGCCATCATACAATGTTGGAAGAGCGGTATCTCCTTGCCAAAACAGTGCAAGGAACCAGGTCATTCCATTCGTTTGTTCCAAATGACACTAACTCTATCACAGTAAAGCGAATTTCAACTGATGATGTTTCATACACTCGGTCATTTTCTAACACACAACCTGGTATGTCATCAGAGATTCAGAATTTAAATATCCCTATGGAACTGTCTTTGAGTGACTATGTTGGTGCATTGTATGACAAAAATTGGTGGTTTGGCATAGTGTTAGAAATTAGTCTAGAAAATGAGGACTGTCTCATTTCGTTTATGAAGCCGCATGGACCAGCTCGATCCTTTAGTTGGCCAAGGCGCACAGACCAGTGCTGGGTTCCTTTTTGTGACATTCTAAGTAAGGTGTCAACACCATTGACAGCAACTGGCCGGCAGTACACTTTTCCACAAACTGATATCGACTTTATAAATGGACTATTTAAATAATTTGGAGGAGCGGTATATGCTGGATCATGTACCGTATCATCAATTATTGCTGAGGTATGTAGTATTATGTACTATCTCTTAACACTTTTATATTATATCATGTGTATTAACCAATGCCTGTCTCAGTTTATTAAATAATTCCATGAAATGGGTGACATTTAGGCATACTTTAGTATGAGAGATTACACATATTGGCCTGGTCGCAGTGTGTCAAAATTGTCTATAAATGGCCATAGAAGTCCATGTAGCTGTACTAATATGACCATAATATACCATTCAATGTCCACCTATGATGAAAAAGTATCTAAAATGCTAAAGTGGAGATATTTTAAACTTTTTAAAACAAATTAGATTGTCGCGAAAAATGTCAAATTTTAACAGAGTCAGGTCTTTGGGTCTAGAAAATCGATGTTTATGTATTATATAACCATGGAATGCTGATTGGTTCTTCTAATATAGCAGGAGAACTGGTTGTATCGCTTGTTTCATGCCTCTAGGCCCTATAATTTTAAAATTATTAACCTCCAAAAATGGAATATCGTACAAGTTTTACAAAAATATCACATTTCTAATATGCCATAGCTCCAAAAGGGAACAAATGTAAGAGTGCAACTTTTAACCATGTAACTATTGACCATATATCTACCATTCACCAAAATAAAATAAAAATTGAAAGGGGTTATTTTGACTTAATAGGCGATGAAGTTGGCCCTCTTTTGTGAACAGGGGTGGTGCATTGGGCCCCCAAAATTTTTTGATGAGCAAACCTTGCTGTTAGTCAGTAAATATTACTAAGCTAATATTAGCTCTAGTGAACTGGGTAGAAATCATTTAGTTACAGCAACTATAATATACATTTTACTGTATCACCAAATTTTGTTGAAACAGGAAAATTAGCTGTTTTTAACGTTTTTGGTGACCCCTAAAACACACCCAAAACAAGTCAACACATATTGCTTATTATTTTCCTCAAGTATGCTGACCAGAGCATTAGAATGAAAAGATCTAGTATTGTAAACAGTATATTGGATGAGATATGATGTCTCAAACATTGGATTTGTACTTGAAACTTTTGTCAATTTTAGCATAGGGGTCTTTGAGAGGGCATTTTTCAAAAAGTATTTCACATATCAGTTAAAAAATTGTCATGCTCAACTAAAACATCCATATGCTCACACTGAGAAAGTTTGAAGGAAATCCGTGACTATGAGTTGACGGGCATTGGCCCATCTTATACGGAATGACCCAGACAGAGAATTCTGCCGACAGAATGGTCCTTCAACCCTCCAGTTCTACGAAGGATCTTCGAGCATTGGGGCAAACCCAACATGGACTTGTTCGCCACAAAGGAAAATGCTCAAATCATGACTTATGTCTCGCCGATTCCAGATCCAAATGCCGTCGATACAGACGCTCTGGCGATAAGCTGGAGGGGGATGCACTCTTACGCGTACCCACCCACCATCCTTCTGCCGAAGGTATTGGTGAAGATCAGGGAGGAACCGTGTCTGGTCCTGCTAATAGCACCGTATTGGCCAAGCAGGGCGTGGTTCACGGATCTGCTAGATCTGCTGGTGGAAAACCCAGTGCAGTTGCCCGAGATTCCGAACATAATCTCCCAGGCCAAGGGACGCTTCCTACACGAGCGTCCCGAAATGTTCAAATTGACTGCGTGGATGTTATCAAACAACGTTCCACGTCGGAAGGCTTTTCTCGACAAGCTGCTGATTTCATCGCGGCTGCGAGAAGGAGGTCAACCTTCAAGTCATATAACAACAAGGTTAACAGATTTGCAGACTGGTGTGAAGAAAAGGGTATTGATACCTTTCAATCCACTATTCAGCAAATAGCAGACTTTCTCTGTGAGCTGTTCTTTTCAGGACTAGCACCCGTCACAATTGCTGGATACAAGTCAGCTTTGGCATCAGTTATCCCTTGTCTAGCCAACAGGGATAGTCCAGAGGTGGCCCAGTTAAATGTGATGGTGAAGGGAATGAGCAATCTCCGACCGAGACAACCGGTAGTCATTCCAGCCTGGAGTCTATCTTTAGTGCTTAATGTACTGGCCAAGCACCCTTTCGAACCATTGCGTTCGGCTAGTCTAAAGCATTTGACTCTAAAGGCAGTTTTTCTATTGGCAGCTTCCTCAGCTAGAAGGCGCAGTGAGATCCATGCGCTTTCGGCAGAGAGGGACCAATTTATTGTCTCTGGAGAGGGTCTGCGTCTTCTGCCAAGAGCAGAGTTTATGTCAAAGAATCAATCTTTGAGATATCCCGGCAAACTGATCATAATACCGAAGTTAACTAGGTTTGATCGTGATGCCAGTGTCTGGTGCCCGGTCCGTGCTTTGACTAAGTACAAGAAACGGACTGACTCGTTACGGTCGAATGATAGACATCTATGGATCTGTCATAAGAAGCCTTATGGCGCCGCATCCATGGATACTATCTCTCGTTGGGTAGTCGAATGCATTCAGACTACTCATGAGATGGCGACTGGGCACCAGGTGCAAGGCATAAGGGCACACGATGTTCGAGGTATAGCCGCCTCGACCGCCCTTTACAATGGTGTTCCGTTAGAGGACATCATGGCCATTGCACAATGGCACTGTGAGTCCTCATTTACGGATTACTATATGAGGGATGTGTCAGACTCAGCCAATCCACTCGCTTTAGCTGTTTTGAGACGATAGTTAAGTGGCCACATTGCTCTTCACCCTTTTTTCACTTCGGTTAGAAAAGAACCTAAAGCAGGCATGGTCGAGCGTGAGGATGACAACCAGATTGTGTCACTGATGGCCGGACCAGTGAATGGTTGGAGGCGGTACGTCTGAAGTCCAGTTATCATAAGGTAATTCATTAGTGAGAGTTTTTTGTATTATGTCTATATATCATGTTCATTCATCTTATATATTCATGCTCATTCCCAGGCTAATACATGTGGATATGCAAGGAGCAGTTAACCCTCTTGGCATATTTGTGTTTCAGGCGAGATACATGTTCGTGAGTTCTCTCCCTTTCTTAGGAGAAAAAAGGGGGGGGGGGCAGTGACACGAATGTGATTCGGTTTCGATAACTTGACGGTCCTTTTAGGTCTCCGTTAGTCAAGTTGTTAAGTCTAAAATCTTTCTCCAAGGGGCAAAAGTAGCATTTATGGCTTGCCCCTTCCCACCAGGTTACTGAACAAATCTGGTGTATATCAGAAAGTAACAGAATTGTGAGTATTGATCGAAGGAGAATGCAGGAAATTTCAATTTCCCTTTCTCCGAGATCTAACAATACTCACCATTCTGTTACGGACCCAGCCTCCTAGCCCGACGGAGGCAAGCCATGGTTTTCTCTTGTTTGGTGGCTATACAAACAATATGGGCTCTATGGTAGACGGGTACTCGGCGGTTGGGAGCCGAGTACCCGGTTCCAAGGAGTTGGTAAAGCTTTCTAAGTCTATAGTCCTAGAGCCAGCTGTCAAGGCCAGCTGTGTATCAGAAAGTAACAGAATGGTGAGTATTGTTAGATCTCGGAGAAAGGGAAATTGAAATTTCCTGCATTCCATGGGCGGCGCTGATGAGAAGATCCTTCCAAATGTATTTTATATCCCTTTGGAAGCAATCGGTTCACTCTATGTACCATCAGATTCCCATCAGAGAACACTTGATTCCTCTTCTAGATTTTTGGAAAGATCGTTCTCTGCTTCTGGTGGGTGTTCCACTGGTAAAGTCCTCCCCTCAGGCGATTATCTTCACAGACGCTTCTCAGGAGGGATGGAGAGCGGTCTGGGACTCCCTGTCGGTTTCTGGTCTTTGGTGCCTGGAGGAGTCGACGGCTCATATCAACATTCTGGAATTGTGTGCTGTCAAGTAGGCTCTCCTTTCATGGTCAGATCTTGTGATAGGTCTCAAAGTCTCGATTCGGTCGGACAATTCGACAGTAGTCTCTTATATCAACAGGCAGGGGGGTACAAGGTCATCCCTCCTTTGTCTAAAAGTGTGGAACCTTCTCTTATGGTGTCGCAAGAATCAGATTCTTCTAGTGTCTTCTCATGTCCCAGGCAGTCTGAATTTTCTTGCGGACCAACTGTCACATCCCAGCATATTCGCCCACACAGAGTGGCAATTAAAGAGGTCGGTTGTCAAAGCCATTTTCAGTCTTATGGATCGTCCTCTGGTAGATCTGTTTGCGACATCTCTGAATGCTCAGATCTCCTCTTACATGTCTCCTTTTCCGGACAGTCAAGCCCTGGCGGTGGATGCCCTGTCTCAGTCCTGGACAGGAATGTTCGTCTATGCGTTCCCTCCAACGATTTTGATTCCGTTAGTGTTGAAGAAGGTCAAAGATCAAATCCTCGAGATTCTTTTAATAGCTCCTTTTTGGCCAAAGAGGATTTGGTTTGTTGACCTTCTAGATCTCCTGGTAGACTTCCCTCGTCATCTTCCATTCTCCCAGGATCTTCTGTCTCAAGTAAGAGGTCTTTGTCTTCATCCAAACCCAGAAATCTTCAGTATGTGTGTTTGGAGAATATCGAAACTAAAGTCTACGAGAGTTTCTTCAAGATCTTCAGTAATTATCGATTCTTCCAGAAGAGTCGACCCGCAGAGGTTACAAGTGTCGACTTATAATTTTTGGAGAATGGTGTTGAGACCA
The DNA here is from genome assembly GCA_034401795.1 of Chaetoderma sp. LZ-2023a. Classification (NCBI taxonomy): domain Eukaryota; kingdom Metazoa; phylum Mollusca; class Caudofoveata; order Chaetodermatida; family Chaetodermatidae; genus Chaetoderma; species Chaetoderma sp. LZ-2023a. The sequence continues at coordinate 27,210,217 of CM067373.1, read as the reverse complement.
AGGTCTCGTGCCCGATTCTGTTTCTATTCCCCAAGTATTAGACTTTTTCACATATCTCTTTGATTCCTTACATTTATCAGCTAATACGGTTAGGGGATATAGATTTTCTCTGGCATCTTCTCTTCCATGCCTTCTGTATGCCGATGTCAAGGACACTAAGACCTTTAATAGTTTTTATTAGAGGTCTAGGCAATATTCGTACTCCGATAGCTAAGCCTTTATTTTCATGGAACTTGGCTTTGGTTCTTCAAGTGCTGGCAGGCCATCATTTTGAACCTCTTTCCTCTATTAGTATTAACGGCCTCTGCTAGAAGGTGTTCAGAAATTCATGCTTTTTCTGCTGAAAGGGAGAGATTTTTAGTTTCCGGAGACGGTTTGGTTTTATATCCCAGAAGGGATTTTTTTATCTAAAACTCAGTCTAACCGGTTTCCTGCTAGTCCGATCATTTAAAAATCTTTTTCGTCTTTTTTGCCTTCTGACAAACTCTGGTGTCCTGTTAGGGCATTAAGAATGTACAAACAGCGAACTGATTTCAAAAGATTTGATCCGTCACTTATAGTTTTCTTATGCGGAAGAGTTAGCTATGCCGCTCTCAAAGTTTACGATATCCTGATGGATTTGGGAGACGATTAAGCTTTGTTACGAGAATTCTTCTCCGGAACAAATTAATCGCTCCCATATTAAAGCTCACGATGTTAGAGGAATGGCTTCCTCTTTTGCGCTTTTTGCCGGTTCGTATTTAAGTCATGCAGGTTGCAGGATGGAAATCTGAATCCTCTTTTACAACCTTTTATCTGAAAGATCAGAGTGCAGCAGCCTCCTTCTTTCGTAATATTACGATTTTAACCAAAATAGGTGACGACCATTTACCAAGCACATCTCGCCATTTTCATTAAGACTGCATCTGTAAGAAATGGTGAGAGTTTATTTTGGTTTTTATTTATCTCTAAGTTCAAGTTTTCCTTATTTGATAATCACGGTGTGATTGATTTAAATGCACTATTATGTTATGTTATTAACATTTGGATCAGATTGGTTTGATTTTTATCCTTGTTTGTTGATTCTCAAATCGCCTCCCACCTAATGTTTTAAGTGGGGCACTGACCAAATCTACGGGTTTAGCAAGCAGTGATTGAACGGTAATGGATGTTTTTGTGGTGTAATAACAACCCCCCACAGACCGCCCTTGCGGGTTGGTGTGTTGTTTTATTAACCACTATAAAAACATACTTACCGTTCCATCACTACGACCCGGCCTCAGCCACCCCGCGTGGAATTGATTTGAGAATTTGCCTATAATATTTGGCACTTAAATTCAGAAAAGTGAATCTGTTTCCTATTTGGGCTCCAGTGCGCATGCGCAGGCGCGCTTAGTGACAGGCGTGACTATGGAGTGAGTATAGACTGGTGCCAGTCTATATCAGTTAATATACTGGAGATGGACCTAACCAGTAGCCTGGTTGAGGGTCCATATTTATAGGAATAGGCATGGGGAGGAGTGTATGCAAGCATAAAAATCTTATTCTGGTAGCTAAATGCAGATAATTGATTTAGCAAGTAGTGATTGAACGGTAAGTATGTTTTCATAGTGGTTAACAACAGACCAACCCGCAAGGGGGGTCTGTGGGCGGTTTTACTCTATATGTATGACTTACCGAAATTTTGCCACAATTTGTCACTAATACTGTTTGCCGATGACACCAATGCCATTTGCTCGGACAAGAACTTAGATATATTATTCGAAAGAGTAAATAAAGAAATGGAAGACGTTATTAGTTGGTTCAAAGTAAACAAGCTATCATTAAATCAAACTATATGCTATTTTCAAAGTCTAGAAATCAATAAACAATGGTATTCCAAAAATCTATACTAATAAAAAAGAAATTGACGAAGCTCCTTTTGCTAAATCCTTAGGAGTTTATTTAGACAAGAACCTGACCATGGCCAAACAAATTGAGGTAGTCACAGCTAAAGTAGCAAGAGGCATGGGGGTCATTCAAAGACTAAAGCCATACCTAACACAAGCCATCATTAAACCCCTGTATTCCACACTGATCCTTCCACACCTCACATACTGCAATGTCATCTGGACTAACACACAAAAAGGCAAATTGACAAAAATACACAGTATGCAGAAAAAATGCATTAAAATGTTCTCAAAAACAGCAAAGAGTTAAAACATGTCCAAAACAAAAACACCTGATAAACTCACAGACAGGTAAGTCACAGATGATCAAGATTGCCAGAGGCTTTCATCACAAAATCCTACCTAAATCTATAGCCCACAGCTTTGTAAACAACATCGACATCCACACATACAACAATAGGAACAAATATGATGGCCACATTAGATACACACTAACAGACACAGGAAAACGTAGAATTTCAATTGGTGCCGTCAAAGCGTGGAATAACACAGATAAACAAACGCGCGAAAAAATACTAACACTAAAATCATACAAAGACATAATTAAAAGTAGCATACTCAATACATACTAGATCTAGATAACACACTAAACGGCTAACATTACATAATGACATGATAACCAAGATCACACACGTCCTGTATCATTGCCATAGCTAGTAACTAACAACCACCACCACCACGACTACTGCTACTACCACTACCACCACTACTACTATCACAGGCCTCAAAATTTCGCCTAACCGAACCAATCGTTCGCGTGTTGGTTACGCAAAATGAAAATATTCAGAACGAAAAATCAGTTACATGGATTGCTTACCACGAAAATAAAACCATTTGTCAAGATTCCATTGCACACAATTTGTGAACTTGATTTAAGAAAATGTGAGACTCTTTCTGCAATGTGTTTGTAAAATGTGTAAAAGATCTCAAATAGTGTCATACACCGATAAAACGATCGGCACATCTCACTGGCTTGATTGTTTATAGAAACAAAATGCGAAAGCAACCGTAGCTGTACACTTGCTCGGGGTGGGGGTGGGGAAAATTCTAATACAATATAATACTACGCACATGAGCATTTCTCCTATGATGGATATAAAGAGACCTTTCCCGATTCAGATAAATGATTTAAGTGGATTTATTGACTTTATGCATCACGACATTGCGTTGTTGCCGGCAAGATTTTGTTGTATTTCGGGATTGTGTGAAATAGTTTGAGACGAAATGGCATTATGATAATTAGATGAGTCAGCGGAAGAAAATTTAAATGAATGCCAATTTACGATGCCAGGTGTTTTTTTTAATGCTCTTGATGATAGCACTTGGATGCTAAGATAAATGCCAATTTCCCGCAATCTTAATTTTATATAGCGAATTTATTTGTGTGTAATATTCGTCTTAACCAGAGGCGAAATTATAGGCAAACCGAACATCGGATGGGTTCCCGGTATATGCATAAAGCAGTCGGGAAACACTGGATAGATGTTCCAGTTTACAATCAGCGATTGCGTCACCATTTATCTCATTGTCTCGTGTTGTAGCACATCGACACATGTACATGTATGGCTGATCACTATTTTATTTACTGATATATTATTAAACATGAGTCTATCAAAGATCAAGAAGTTTGACACAGTCAGCAAAAAGACATTTGACGAATGGTTCTTTAAGACTGATTTCACAGTAATAGAAACTGATGATGATGGAAATATACTAAATTTGCAATGTAATGTGTGTGTCCAAAATCTACCAGATATTTGCCTGGCGGCAGCGAGGCGAAGAATTAAAGGAGCAGTGTTAACCGTGATTGTCAACTATGCTAATGGGATTTCTTATGTCCATAAGGGAAACATTGTTAGGCACATCAAATCTGGTGGTCTTCATAATTGGGCAAAACTGACATTTTCTAAGGAACCAAGGCCTGGTTCTCGGGATGATTCAGTTACAAGTAGTCAAAATGTTCCTATTACTGGTACAGCTACTGTATTCAGAAACACACCAAAGATTGACACTGTTCTTGATAACCACGGACCTGTTACAAAAACTTATTTTCCACAGTGCTCTATATTGTGCTTGATGAGAAACCTTTCACCGATTTAAAGAATTTGGTTGAATTACAATGAAAAAATAGTGTAAAATTTGTTACTGCAAAAGACAGCGACAAGGTGTGCAGTCAGTTGGCTGCTTATCTCATGAAAGCCCTCCATAGTCATATGGAATCTATCGTACACCGTGCCAATTTTTTGTTGGCTGAAATGGATGGTTCACAGGCACGTAACAGGAGGTGGTGAAAAGGAACTCGTGTATGTCAAGGTAGTCGTGAATGGTTTACCAGTTGAGCTGATGCTGAGGTGCCAGGCAATGTCAGACTTTGGAGGCGAGGATGCGACTAGTGTTAAAGATGCATTTGATTCAGCATTCATAAACTCTTCATTTGCCATTGGACAGATATAAAAATTACTTGTGAGTATCTGTTGTGACGGAGCAAGTGTGAACATGGGCGCAAACAAAGATGCATGTACCCAGATCAAATGAGAATATGACAGAGATTGGATGTTAATAATACATTGTTCCAATCATAGACTAGAATTGGCTATTAAGGATGCATTTGTAGCAAATAAAGCTTTCCAAGAGATTGACGATATTATGTGCCAAATCTGCTACATGTTTCACAACAGCAGTAAAGCAAAGCGACTACTTACCTCAATTGCCCTAACACTTGGTGTAACCTGTGTCAGCTTTGTTAAAGCTAGTGGAACACGATTTCAGAATCAGAAATACCGTGCTGCTAAAGCTATGATAATTAATTTCCTGCCACTGTGTCTATATTGAGAACATGATTGAGAATAAGGGTGCGTGTATGGGGGAAGTTTCTGCAAGGCTGAAAGGTTATTTGAAGAAATTTCTCTCGTACAGTTACCTTGGGTCTCTTCACTTCTACATACAGACTCTTTCCGAGACGGCCCACTTGTCTTACATCATGCGGTCAAGGTCTTGCTTGATAACAGATTTGATAGACGCTATAAGAACAGCCAAGGAGAAACTTGGTGAATTGGCACATTCAACGGTAGACCTTCCGTTCGAGGGCAATGAAAATGACGATGGGACTGTTACAATTAATGCCAAAGCAACAAATTTTCCAGCATCAGTGACATTCAGACAGAAACATATGCTAAGTGCTAACCAGTAGAAGAAAATTGAGAAACTCACACATGTAAGTCAACAGGAGTACAAAGTTAGCCATGTTGTACAGGGTCGAGATACTGTGAGACGAATCAAAGAAACGCTATTACCTGCTATCAGTAATTCCATTGATAAGTGATTTGCGCCATTCCTTGTAGCTGAGGAGATTTAGGCAGCCATGCTGATTTCAGACCACACCATATGGGATTATGATGATCATAATTACGGCCTTGATAAAATACAGAGGCTGAGTCAGCATTTTGAACAACTCCTCAGTTTTCATGGCTACAATAGCGATCTAGCTATAAGGGAGTTCAAAGACATGAAGCAATTGGTAGGCCAAAAATATCGTTCATTTCAGAACAAGATCAGCCTGTGGAAAACCTTGTTTGACCATTTCAGCGTGAAGTATCCCAATATTTTGTTGCTGATAGAACTGTGTTTGGCAATGGCCTGGTCATCATCAACTGTAGAAAGGAGGGTTAGTACAACGCGTCGCATCTTGACTGACAGTCGTACAAGTCTGAAGATGGAAGCACTAAATGACCTTTTGCTGCTCAGGATCAACATACCAGTTATGCTGGAGCTTGACCAAATGTATGAATCAAAATTAAATTATTGGACAAAGCCGTTGAACTGTACATGCAAGACAGCAGTAAAGGTCGCTATCATAAGAAACAAGCTTGTAGAATAACACTCGGACAGAGCACTTCAAATGTGGATTCATCTCTTCCAACACCATTTAAATTCCCTACTGAGAATGTCTTTTTGCACGATAGCAACCATCTTGTAGTCAGTGATTCTAATAGTGACACAGTTAATGACTCTGACTCTGACAATGATACATCTGCTATAACTAGTGAGATGGAGACAGAATCGGATATGGTGATGCAGTCATCTGATACAGAGATTGATGATACTGTGGTCCTCTAGATGACTAGCATACATGTAACTACGTGTATTAAGTTGAACAGTTAATTTTCACTAACTGCAATCATCATTCATTGCGTTTTGATGTTCCATTTTCTAGTTGAAGTTTTAGCATATTGTACTCATCATGATCGTTTAATATTTATAGCTGTATTATACATAGTGGTTTTGGGTCATGGTATACTAAGACATGGGACAAAATTCAAAGGTCCGTCGTATTCATTCCATAAACGCCAAAATATGCACCTAATTTTCATTTGAAAACAATTTGACTGAGTTGAAAGCTTTTACTGCCTAACTTCATGAAGCCAGAATAGTCTAAAATACGTGTGGCTTACATGGCAATGAGCCATATTACTTTTGTAGGAAACCGGAACTAAACAGTTCTTTAAGGCAGATGGACTTAAAATTTTTTATTACAAGCCCTAGGTTTGTTTTAATTTACGTCCATCTGCCGTAAGGAACTGTTTAGTTCGGGCTTCCCAAAAAAGCAATAATCTGAATCTCAAAACAGATTTATTTAACGGTATCAAAATGCATTTGGCACTCTAAGCAGTCACCTTAAACTCTTGCCATCATTTGATCACAATCTAGTTGTAGATTGCTGACATGTCAACATACTTGTACTTGGTTGGAGACGATTAATTTATTGTGCTAATAGTCTGTCCCTGATGTAAGCTGGATTCTAGTCACAAACTTTACTGTTCAATAGCAATGCACTTTGCAAAACAACATTTAGATTAGGCTACACCCTCAAGGTGGCATAGCAGGGGTCAGCAGGTCAAATTGATTGTCCATCTGTCCGTCACACTAACTCCTCCCAAACCATTGGGGTGGAATTCAAGCAAATTTGTTATGTTGGTTACCCATAGCAATGCACTTTGCAAGACAACGTTTAGATTAGGCTCCACCCCCAAGGCTGTGTGGCAGGGATCAAAAGGTCAAATTGATTATAGTACAAAATTATTAGTTTTTATTTTCCATAGCCCCATCCCCATCCCCCACAACTCACCCCAGGGGGGGGGGGGATAGGGGGAGAGCCAAATGTAAATGTCTTTTTCCCTCCACAATCATATGGGTAGAGTATTTCGAAAATTTTCAGGAAATCATTTAATCAGCTTAGGCTTCTATTAGGACAAGAGGTGTTCAGTTTCCAACCCAACATCTCTGAGAAAAGGGTGGGCTTATATCAGAGAGTTTTCCCAAAAAGGTTTTCTAAAACTGATACCACAGAAATTCAACGTATTTTCTCCCGTAAAAATTCCCTACGCCTATGTTTAATGTATACCTCAAAACGTCACTGGGGAAGTTAAATTATTTGATTTGAGCGCTTAAATATTGCATATCCTTTAATAAAGGTCATTTATTACATCAAAATTAATCCACAATTTGATATAAAATGGCGTCGCGAAAAAATACAAATCACATGGTTCGCCTCCAATTGGAGAGTTTATTTTAAAGCGTGTACTCGGATATAAATATTCTGGAATCAGGGACTCAGAACTCGGGAATTTCTATATATTATCATTGCGCGATAGGAACTGAGTATCATACTGATCTGAATAATGGGTACGCGTTTGATAAACTCCCGTTAGCGTATAATATCTCGCGAGAACACGCCGCCTCCCATCGCAAAAGAGCCGCTGGCTTGCCAACTTAAGAAGCCGGCTATATTGTCGTTCGTAATAATTCATTTTGGATCATTTAATGTTGATCGCCGTTACAAAATTGAGGCACAATAATGTTTGTTTGGTACATAAATTTGGTCTTAAAATATATTTATAAGGAAGGTATATAATCACGCCAATACTGTTTTACGCGCATTTTGACTACAAAAGTGTGGAATAAACTTTATTATATCTTGAACATACGTGGCCTACTATTAATATTAATCTAATCGGTGGTCGAGATTTACAAATCCAAGGCCTGTATTGACTTCTAGAGGGGCCAGAAATGTATCGGGGCAGAGATCGGTGTGAAGTAGACACACCCTGTGACAGGATTGTTATTGTTATACACGCTATCCTTACAAATTTGCTCTTAAAAAAAATTTCCTATACAATCTGCTGAGTTATGAAACTGCTAAGAAATCATTGGAGCTCCTATGTCAAAGTTAGTGGGTGGTTTTCTATTAGGGCATAGGCTTCAATTAAGCGAAATACGGTAACTCACATACCAAATGTGTCAGAGGAGTTGCATTACAATCAATTTCATGACCTTTTGACCCCACTCCCTGAAGGCGGGGCCAAATGTAAATGTGCTCATCCATCCCACATTGATATGGGTAACTCACATACTAAATTTGGTTGAATTCTGTCCAATTCTTTGGAGGAGTTGCATTACAATCAATCAATTTCTTGACACTTGGACCGCACCCCACCCAGCCTGGGGGTGGAGCCAAATCTAAATGTGTTCATGCATTCCACATTGATATGGGTAACTTGCAAACTAAATTTGTTTGAATTTCGTCAAACAGTTTTGGAGGAGTTGCATTATAATTAATTTCTTTACCCTTTGCCCCCAATCCCCCCACCCACCCCTGGGGGCCATGACCAAATGTAAATGTGCTCACGTACTCCACATTTATATGGGTAACTCACATATCAAATTTGGTTGTATTCTGTCCCATGGTTTCGGGGGCGATGCATTACAATCAATTTCTGCGGCTTAAAATCTTACCTTTTGACACACACACACCCCCCCCCCCCCCCACCCCAGGGGTGGAGTGAAATTTATATGGCCTCTGACTCCGCAATCATATGGGTACCTCACATATATCAGATTTGGTTGAGTTCCGTCTAACGGTTTCAGAGGATTTGCGTTACAAGTAAATTTGACCTTTTGACCCCTGCCCCACCCGCTGGCGGCGGAGCCAAATGTAAATATTATCTTGAAAAGTGGAATCATGTGGGTGACCCACCTACCAAATTTAGTTGAATTCCACCCTATGGTTTATGAGGAGATAGCGTGACGGACTGACAGACGGATGGAGGCGATTACAATATCCCCAACATTTTTTTTAAATGTGACTATAATAAATATATCCCAGTCTGATTCTTGCCTGTCATTACAACACTTCTGTCAGACTAAGAATTGCATGGTAAATGTTTAGTACTGTTTGTTATGCCTTTAGCGGTTAAGATTTAGCATAAAAACTAAAATTTCTGCTTCGTGAATCTCCATTAATAGGCAAAGGGAAGTCTATTTTTGAAAATTTAACACTTGAATGACCAGCTTGCTTATCAAGCCAGTCATTCCAGTGGTAAAGTTTCAAAAATAATCTTCTTGGTCTGTAAATGGGCAATACTCAAGACCAATGCAGATACCAGTTTGGGCTGGCTTGGCCATTTGGAGGGTTAGCTGCATAAAGCTGATAGATCCAGTCTGAGTAAAAAACTTGTTTAGCTGGTCTAAATCTCACAAGTCTCATCAGTAGTGGATTGGGCAATTATCTCCTTTCAAAGCAACCTAGATAGAGCTGGTCAAGTATTAACACAAGCTCCATTGTACTAGCTTGCATGACTCTATACCTGAGTGTTAACCATTTTTAGCATGAATTTTATATTCATCGCATTCATTTAAATTGGAATTAACCTATATCATAATGATGTCAAAAGATTAATTATAGAAGAAATACTGGTTTACATTTTGGAATTATTATTGGTTTCTTAGACAGCAGCAGCATACAGCAACATTTTTTTTCAAATTAAATAAAAGATAGGAATATCTTTGGCAGCAGTTTGAATACAAGTTTTTGAATGAGACTTTTAAGAATAATCAGGGGTGCCAGACTATGGAGTGTTGATTTAAGTAGATTTATGTTAAATTCACATGCATCTTTGCCAGACCGGGAAATAACTTTTTCAACAGTGTCCAACACTTTGTCCGGCACCAGCTACTTAGTACCAGACATCCAGAATTTGCTGCCTGTCAACATTATTCTACTTCACAGTGTTCTTTACTTGAACTTATTAGAAACATGTCAATAAGCAACTAAACATGTGTTATAATGATCGTGATACACCTTAGGTAGATGAATATTTTATGGCTTTGTCAACCCTTGTATGTGGACCTTTTTGTTACAACCTGCAACTACTGGGACTGTTTAAATCTGTACCTGACAAAATGTCAGGACCCGGCAAGACTGTGCCTGACATTTGACAGTTTGGTGCCTGACAATGTCCTTGACAGGCACCTTATTTCCAGGCTTGTTTGTGTATATAAATGTTGTCAATTTATCATCTTTTTATTATGGTCTCGAAACATATTCGGACAGACAGCTTTTCATAAAAATTCTTGGGATGCTATTTCTGGAAAATGACTAGCCATTAGTCACATGTTGAATGAAATTTCCCCGACGTACACACGAATGACACATTATTAGCTAACTGGACCCGAAGGGCCAAGTGAGCTTATGCCGTGGCGACCATTCGTCATCTGTCCATCCATCAAATTTTGCTTTAAAACACTTACTCCTCATTAACCGCTTTGGGTATTTCAACCAAATTTGGATGGAAGTACCCTATGGTCGTAGGCTCTAGAACATCTATTCGGAATATTAATTCATTAATATTTTGGGAAAAGATCTTAGATTTGATAAAAAATGTACCGGAAATTGTCAAATTGCTACTTCTTACCATTCTGACCGATTTCCAGCAAATTTGCCTGAAAGGATCCTATGGCCATAGGCTCTAGAAATTACATTCAGAATTTTGATTCATAAATGTTTTGGGTGAAAATCTTATTTTATGAAAAATGTACCGGAAATTGTCAAATTGCTTCTTCTTACCATTCTGTGCGATTTCAACCAAATTCGGCTGAAAGGATCCTGTGGTGATGGGCTCCAAAAATCCCTACAGAATTTGATTCATCAATTTTTTGGGTGAAAATCTTAGATTTTATGAAAAATGTACCGGAATTTGTCAAATTGCTTTTTCTCCTCACCATGCCGAACGATTCTAACCAAATTTGGCTGAAAAGATCCTATGGCCATAGGCGTTAGAACAACCTTTTGGAATTTTGATTCATCAACCTTTTGGGTGAAAATCTTGGATTTTATGAAAAATGTACCGGAAATTGTCAAATTGCTTCTGCTCCTTACCATTCTGAGCAATTTCAACCAAATTCGGCTGAAAGGATCCTGTGGTGATGGGCTCGAGAAGCTCCATACAGAATTTTGATTCGTCAATTTTTTGGGTGAAAATCTTAGATTTTATGAAATATTTTCCAGAAATGGTCGAAATCCTACTCATCCATAGCTGCTTGACACATTTCAAACAAATTTGGTTAGATGGATTCTATGGTGAATTCTGCTATATGACCAATGATGCTCATGTATGTAACAAACAGAAAGCAGGGCATAATTTATCTGGTATAGCATTTCAATTTGCTACACATATTTAGGCAGTTGCTATACATTCTGCAACATTTATATATATATATTTTGGTATGTTATTTCAGAGTATCTGTGATCCATGGGTTGAAGTACATGAAGAACTATGGTTTGGGGTGATGTTCTCATCTAGAGGTCAACTGACAATATATCGTGAGACGCTTAATGTCTCCGACAACATGGTGAGTGAAGTCAATTATTGATTTGCCAGTAGTGCTACTTAAGAGAGAATTTCTGTTTCGCCATTAGGGCTTAACGGTAAACTGGTTTCATTTCATGCGTTGTCTTTTCGCTGTCGGTTTGATGATTAATACAGAACTCGCCAAACTATAAAACTGTCATCGTGAAATGTAATTGTTTACTGTTCAAAATCATGCTGGTGAATGACATAGCTAATCAAGAAGCTATTGGTTTGATGGGCATCTATTGCATCCCTGAGGTTATGCCATGGTATCCGTCTGTTGATGTGTCCATCATCCATCTGTCCATCCGTCAAATTGCATCTCCTCATAAATATTCTTTGGCTGATTTCAACCAAATTTGGCTGGAAGGATCCTATGGTGGTAGGCTCTAGTACATCTATGCAGAATTTTAATTGGTCGAATTTTCTGCCGGCCATCGAAAATTTTCAGGAAATCATTTAATCAGTTAAAACCCTACTCATTAACCACTTGGCCGATTTCAAGGAAACTCGTTTGGGAGTACCCTAGACTGGTATGCTTAAGAATTTGACTACATGATTTTGATTGGTATATTTTTTCGGCAGCCATCTTGAATATTCTAAAAAATGGTGGGAAATTGTTTATAACGCTACTCCTCATTAACTGCTTGGGCAATTTCAACCAGACTTGGTTAAAAGGGTACTAGGCTGGTAGTTTTCAGATCATGTATACAAAATTTTGATTGGTCAATTTTTTCTGACAGCCATCTTGGATTTTCCAAAAAATCTCCACAAATTTTAAACTACTCCATTATAAATTGGCCGATTTCAACAAAACTTGGGTGGACTAATCCTATGCTGGAAGGCTTCAGCTCTTCTACCGAGAGTTTAGATTAGTCAATTTTTTAGTCGGCTATCTTGGATTTTTCGAAAATCTCTGGAAATCCATTATAAACCTACTCATTAACCACTCATTATTAGCTCAGTTGATGCCATAGTGTCTGTCCATGTATGTATGATTACTGTATTCTGTGGCTGTAGTAGTAAAAACATCATACAGCTGCAATAAGTTCTTCTTCGCTTTTGCCCACTGTGTCTTGTCCTCAGCCGAAATCCTTAGCTTCTTCAGGTCAATTCTTGACTTGAGTGTACCGAGTCCTGCTTTCTTGAGGTCACCTCGTAGCATACTTAGCAGATTTATGCAATGACGTCCTCTCCTGGCTTTGTATTTGCTGGCTCCGAGTAGGGCGAATTCCAGGGCTCAGTGTGCTGGTGTCTCCTGGCATCCTTAGCACATGGCCAAACATGGACCATCTTGCTGGGTGACTTTTACAGACAGCGGCGACGTATGACACATCTTGTATAGTGCATCGTTGGAAATTATGCTGTCTGGCCATCGGTGTCCAGTGATGGGGCATAGATGTTTGCGGTGGCAGGCATCGAGTTTGTCTAGAGCTACCTTTGGAGCTGCCCAGCTGTTACAGTTATACAGCATCAAGGATATGCAGGTTGCATTGGATAAACATAGTCTTTTTACCAAGGGCATCTTTGATCTACGAATCTATAGCTTCCAGAAGGACTGGAAAGCTATGTTCCCCATAACACAGCGTGCAGACATGTCAGTAGTACTGCAAAGCAGTGAGCCCAGGATTTTACTTTTCCTCCATGGTTCACCGCCACGAAGTGGGTCGTCATTTTCTATAGTTTCATGCTTTGTCGATAGGTATATGTGGGTGAACTCTGTTTTGGATTCATTCATAAAAAGATTCTCAATTTTTAGTTTGCTTGCAGCTATTGGGAGAAGTTCGTCAAGGGGTTTCTTTTCTTCGTCTAGAAAGTCCACATCGTCGACATATTCCATCTCTAGTGGCATGGCCAGGTCCTGTGGAACTTTCCCGCACAGATTTCAATGTGGCAACAAGATAGCAGGTGAAAATCTACACTGACTTGACTTGTACTCTTAGCTTGGTGTCTGCAAGCAGTAGTCTCACTAGTCATAGCTTATCCTCATCGCAATTCCGTCCATCCATCCATCAAATCACATCTCATTTATGCCGTTACTGATTTCAACCAAATTTGGCTGGAAAGATCCTATGGTGGTTGGCGCCAGAACTTCTATTCAGAATATTGATTGGTCAATTTTTGTTGTGGCCATCTTAGATTTTCCCAAAATCATTTAAATCTCTACTTTAATATAAATGGGCCAACTTTAGCGAAACTTGGGTAGACTAATTGTATGCTAGGAGGCTTCAACACTTCTAACAAGCATTCAGATTGTTCAATATTTCCAGTGGCCATCTTGGATTTTCTGAAAGTTTCTGGAAATTGTTTAATGCCTACTTGGCCGATCTCAAGTAAACTCGCTTGGGACGACCCTAGAGTGGTACGCTTCAGAACTTGTATACATAATTTTGATTGGTCTATTTTTTGAATTTTTTTTTAAATGGCGAGAAATCATTTAAAATGCTACTACATGTACTCATTAACTGCTTGGGCAATTTCAACCAAATTTGGATCCTATGGTGGTAGGCTCCAGATCAATTCAGAATTTTGGTTGGTCAATTTTTCTGGCAGCCATCTTGGATTTTCCGAAAATTCTCCAGAAATCATATAAAACACTACTACTCCAATAAAAATGGGATAATTTCAACGAAATTTGGGTGGACTAATTCTATGCTGGGAGGCTTTTACACTTCTAGCCAAAATTCTGATTGGTGAATATTTCCCGCATCCATCTTGGATTTTCTGAAAATCAGTTAAAATGCTGCTCCTCATTAACTGCTTGAATGATTTCAAGCAAACTCGGCTGGAAGGACGTTAGAGTGGTGTGCTTGAGAGCTTGTATGCATAATTTTGATTGGTTAATTTGTTCAGAAGCCATCTTGAATTTTCCGAAAAAAATGGCTGGAAATCGTTTAAAACGATACTCCTCATTAACCGCTTGTTCCAGTGGCCATCTTGTTCTCCAAAATGACATCTCAGGAACTCCTATATGGATCAGACTGAAACTCATTAGATCTAATTTCATCGATAACTAAGGGTGATTAAAATTTGTTCGAGATAACTTGATCCTTGATAAAACATGCTTGTCATGGAACAATCAAAATTTTGGGTTTGATGGCCATATTGGATTTTTATTGGCAGGATGGAACCTAAGGTTCAATCTGATTGTGTGGTGATCATTCATCATTAATTTCCCACTAAATATTGATTGTACTGAATTCCCAATTTTGTATTTTATGTCTTGTTACTGCTGAATAACAATTAAAAGTATTATGTCTTCAAATGCCAATGGTTCAAATGCTTATGGTCCATGTGAGCATTAAGGCCATTGGGCCTCTTGTTGGTAACATCCCCAGTTTTACACCAGTACCCATTTATACTCCTGGGTGGCGACCGAGAGGCAACGAGGAGTGAAGGAGATTGGCTTGAGGGCACTTTGGTTAAAAACTTTGTTTTTAAAAATTAGTATTTAGTTCGACTTTATGAAGTAAAACAAGCTATTGTGATACAATTAGCAATTCGTAACTGCCGCCCCCCCCCCCCCCCCCTCTAGGAAAACGCTTAGATAGATACATTGCCAAATTTACTGTGGCTTTCAGTGGCCAATTCAAGTGGTTCGTGGAATGGAAACTATGTTATTGGATGACTAAACTGTAGTTAGAAAATGTGTAGAGCATTCACTAAAAATACTACTCGATAGTTAGTCATTTCAGGTCTTGGAAACGACGAGCGGGTGATAAATTCTGAAAGATGGCGGCCCTAATTAGCCAATTACACAGACTATTTTGGAGACCAGTCAGATGAGTAGCACTATGCAAAAGTATATAATACAGAGACTAGTTACCGAATCCTGATAGTCTACGTTTACACACGCTTAAGTCGAATTTAGTTATAGACGTCGTAATACTGTCATGTGGTACAAATCTGCTTATCATCTATGCATGCACATGTGTAGTAAATCAGATTTATTGATCCAATTAATCGTATATGTGTAATCAAACTCGGCCTTATTAAACTATTTACTAGCATGTATTTTCCATAAAAAAGGAAATCAGACATTTTAATATAGATCATAAGCGCGATTTGGAAGAACTTGTTTTAAAGCCGTATAAGATGTAAGTTGTAAAAGTTTTTTTCTGGCACTAGTAATGTATATCGACCTGTATCGTTGAGCCAGCTCCTGAACAGTCACGAGAAATTACACCTGATCAACTTATGTTGGCAGGTTAGATCACTTCCCGGTTTAGAGTCCCGGATGCGCGTTCAAAATTCATAATAGACATAGATATCAGAAACACTAGATCGCTTATGATACGCTTTCAAGCGTGTATCATGGAATTGAATAATTCAAGATTAGCAGATTACAGTTTCTGAATGTATCTAGAAATACGATCTAGCAACATTGTCGCAATATACAAATGAAAAAGAAGCCTTTTCCCTGGTTTATTTAGCAGATTTTATATAATAATTAGCCATATGGATGCAATTTTACGCAATACAAACATAGTATTTAAAAAGATGTATTGCCAAAACTGGTTTTTCATAAATATGCGGTTTTACAGTTATGAGATAATGACACCGGTTTTCGAACCATCACAACTACAGAACTGTTGACGGTTCCAATACCGGTATACCGCACAGCCCTAGTGGCGGCGGCATCCAATTTGCGTTTAGCTCAACTTTTCTGTTTATATCTCATGTTTGATTAATCATACTGGACTCAAACTTGTACACATGCTTTCTCATAGTGATACAGCATGACACAATGATCTTGTGGTCAAAAGGTCAAAGGTCAAGTTCACTGTGACCTTGGCAATAATACTTTTTTTTCCACATTAACATTTTCCCTTTAGCTCAGCTTTTCTGTTTATTTCTCATGTTTGGTGAATCATACTGGACCCAGCCTTGATTACATGCTTCCTTAAAATAACATAGCAGCACACAATGACCATGGCATTAAAAAGTCAATGGTCAAGGTTTGGTAAAAACCTTGTTTTTATCTCACCTGGCCCGAAGGGGCCAGAGGTTATGGCATGGAGGCTGGCCGTCATCCGTCTGTCAAATCACTTCTCCTTAACGGTTTGACCGCTTTCAACCAAATTTGCCGGGAAGAATCCTATACTGGTGCCCTCCAGATGTTTTCTTCAGAGTTTTGATTGGTCACATTTATTTGGATAAAAATCCTAGATTTTATAAAAAATTTACTGAAAATTGTCAAAATGCTACTCCTTATTTGCTTGACATAATTCAAACAAATTTGGCTAGATGGATTCTATGGTGCTAAGGCTGTAGAATATCTATTCAAAATTTTGATTGATCAATTTGTGGGGTGGAAATCATCGATTTTATGAACAATTTACCGGAAATTGTCAAAATGGTACTCCTTAGTTGCTTGACATTTTTCAAACAAATTTGGTTAAGAGGGACCCTATCATGGTAGACTCCAGAAGTTCTATTCAGAATTTCGATTGATAAATTTTTTGGGTGAAAAACTTAGATTTTATGAACAATTTACTGGAAATGGTCAAAACCTATGCTTGTTGGATTTCAACTTAATTTGGCAGGAAGGATCTTATGTGGGTAGGCTTCAGAACTAGTACACATAATTTTAATCTGTCAATTATTTTGGTGAAAATCTTAGATTTTGTGAAAAATTTGCCGCAAACTGTCAAAACGCTACTCATTAACCACTTGGCAGATTTCAACTTAACTGGACTGGAAGGACCCTATGGGGCTAGGATTCAGAACTTGTATATTGAATTTGATTGGTCAATTTTTGTCGGCACCCATCTTCAGTTGTCCGTAAAATGCTGGGAAATAATTTAAAGCTACTCCTCATTAACTGCTTATTTTGATTGGTCGATTTTTCATGGCAGGCATCTTGGATTTTCCAACAGCGTTTAGATCACTACTACTACTACTACTACTACTACTACTACTACTACTACTACTACTACCACTACTACCACTACTACTACTACTACTACTACTACTACTACTACTACTACTCAGTCAATAGTTAGATTTCAACCAAACTTGGGTGGAACAATCCTATGATGATAGGTTTCAAGAAATCAAATGACAATTTTGATTGGTCAATTTCTTTGGCAGTCATCTTTGATTTTCTGGAAATTATCCATCATGTCTATTTAAATGCAAATGGTTCAAATGTTAATGGTCCATGTGAGCGTCACAGGCCTTTAGGCCTCTTGTTTCAACATTAACATTTTCCGGTTAGCTCAACTTAATAGTTTATATCTCATATTTGGTTAATCATGCATACTGTACCCAAACATGGACACATACGTCTTTATAATGACACAGAATCACACAATGACCTTACGTCAAAAGGTCAAACAGCAAGGTCACTGTAGCCTTGGTAAAAAATTATGCTTGGCTCAATATAGCACTTCATGTCTCATATTTGGTTGATCATACTGGACCCAAACTTGGACACATGCTTCCGTATAATGAGAGCGCATCACATAATGACCTTGGGATCAAAACCTGGCTTTTTCAATATTAACATTTTGCATTTACATGTACAGTAGCTCAACTTAGCAGTTTATATCTCACCTTTGGCTAAGTATACTGGCCCCAACGTTGGACACAATCTTCCTTATAATAAGATGGCATAATGCAATGACATTAGTGTACAAAGGACAAGGTAATTTTGATCTTGATAAAAAAGATTTAATCTTCAATGAGTGCGCATGACACAATGACTTTGTGACCTTATGGTCTGATTATAGTGATAGGTGTATAGGTTGGACTATAGTTAACATTTGTCTATGGAAGTAGAATTATATTTGAAGTTCATTAAAATATCGTAAAGTCAAGTTTCATGAATGCATTGCAAACACATTTCATGTCTCATTTAACAATCTTGAAAGGTGAAGCCAGAAGAACAGTCACTTAACACGCCTATTAGAGGCAATTGCTCAGGATGAAGCCCGGAAGGTACCAACTGGGGCCGCCCTGATTTCCTGATGACCATGATGTCATAATCGACCATGGTAGTTCATGGTTTGATAATGGTCGACCATGACATTTCTGCTCACCTGACCATGGTCCCAATGATCATGATAACCTGGTCAGTACATCATGGTCAGGCATGTCAGGTGACCATGAAATTTCATGTGTGACCACGCTTGCCATAAATTTCAGCGCTTTTGTTATCAACCATGATATCATGGTCACTTGATAGTCAGTTCAGTTCATGTGTAACTGAATTTCTACCTCACTGACCATGATATATAATGGTCATCCATGGTTACTGGAGAATTTCAATGTTATTCATATGGACAGTGATATCATGGTTAGTTCATGGTCAGATCATATGTCACCAATATTTTTACCAATTATCAGCATCCGTCATTGATTATGACATGGTTACTTGAGAATTTCAATGTTGTTCCTATTGACAGTGATATCATGGTCAGTTAGCATGATATATCATGGTCGACCATGGTTACCGGAGAATTTCAGTCCTATTCCTGTTGACAGCGATATCATGGTCAGAGATGTCACTCAGTATCTAAAAAAAGATATTACTGAAGAACATTATTCTGGTTCTTATAGTCTTAAGATGTTCCTAAGCTGCTGTTGAATATTTTCAGGATCAACTGAAGAACAACAGTTCTTAAACTTATAGTGCTTAAAATGTCCTTTTTGAATTTTCAGGAACGATTATTTGACCATGGTCAACCATGTTTTAACCATGGTCGACCATGGTTGATGTAATTTAATAAGGAAGACAACTCTGTCCCTGAAAATTGCATTTAAAGTCCAATTATTCTATTGCACATAAATTAAGTAATCATAATTAATTATGCCATGTGAATAGTAATTGCCATATACATAGAAATTAGAAACATACCGGTAATAATGCACACTGAATTCTTCTATAAATTTAATTTCAAACAATGGCAGTGTAGGTTAACCATTCCAAGATTTTCTATAGTCTTATATATCCAGAAAGTTTGATCAATATTTTATATCTTCATGACTATTACCATAGCTCACGACAATGCTAACAATGTTGTAATCGCTTCTCAGTTAATGTGCTAAGACAAAAGTAGTACAATGTTGTAGGCTGTACATTCTTAGATATGTACACTTTGTTATAAAAGTGGAGATGGATTGCTGACCAATAGTCAATCATGCAGGTTATATTGCGCTATAGTAAGACCATGGTCGACCATATTTGACCGTGTTAAAATGCCACTATTCAAACCATGGTAAAGCCATGGTCTGACCATGTTCTGTCACCGACCGTCAAGCATGGTTTTATCATGGTCATGAGAATGTTCTTTATCATAGTTGGAGTGTGGTGCCATTTAACTTGCATGGTCAATGCTGGTTTTTCATGATCATTAACCATGGTTTGATAATGGTTAGGAAAACAGGGGATGGACAAAATAATAATTGTAGGTCAGATGTTTACCGTGACAGCTCTCCTAATACCCAGAGAGGAAAGATTAGTCATGTTCAGTGTTTATCATGGTATCTAAATTCTGAACCCTCTACTCTAAAATATGGAGGTCCGAAGCTGGATTTTTGGGATCCCATTATTAGCTCACCTGGCCAGAATATCCAAGCGGGCTAATGCCATGGCGACCATCCGTCGTCTGTCCGGCGTCCGTCCGTAGGTCTGTCCGTACGTCCATCAACTTTTTCTTTAAACGACTTCTCAAGAAACACTGGGCCGATTTCAATTATATTTGGCAGGAAGCATCCTTAGGGCATAGGGATCCAAGTTTGTTGAAACGAAGCTGATTGGCTGGTAGGCATCTTAGATTTCGGCAGATTTTAGGGGGTGGGGGTGGTGGTGTGTGTGTGTGTGTGTGTGTGTGTGTGTGTGTGTGTGTGTGTGTGTGTGTGTGTGTGTGTGTGTGTGTGTGTGTGTGTTGGTGGGGGTAGATTGATGCAAAACTCATGAAATATGATCTAGGGCCAGTGCTGAACCAAGTTTGTTCAAGGGAACTTGATTGGTAAAATGGTTCAGTGGCCATATTGGTTGACCTTAGTTTTAGCGAAAATGACTTCTCCAGAACCGCAGAACGGGTCGGGTTGAAATTTAGCAGATATGATTAGGGACTAAGGGCCATTAAGGTTTGTTCAAAGGAAGTTGAACTGCCAATAAACATGGCTGCCGTGGGCCAATCAAAATATAGCGTGTTTGACGGCCATATTGGATTTTTTTTATTTGATGGATTTTGAGGCCGAAATTAGTTTTATCTGTGTTTTTGGGTATTCTGATCTCAAATTTGTAATTTTCGAAAGGGTCGGATAAACGGTTTGGTGGCCATCTTGGATCATTTTCCAGCCATAAGCTCCCATACTAAAGCAGTGGGAAACTTTAAATGCCTTCTTCTCGAGAACTACTGAGACAATTTCAATTATATTTGACAGGAAGTATTCTTACGGCATAGAGATTCAAGCTTGTTAAAACAAAGCCGATCGGCCAATTGGGCCGGTGGCCATCTTGGACTTCGGCCGATTTTTAAAAATGGCAAGAGCAAATTCAACTTTGTTCAAAGGAACTTAATTGGTCAAATGGTTCGGTGGCCATTTTGGTTGACCTAGTTTTAGCGAAAATGACTGCTCCAGAACCGCTGAACGGATCAGGTCCAAATTTGGCAGATATGATTTTGGACTAAGGGCCATTAAAGTTTGTTCAAGGGAAGTTGAACCACCAAAAAACATGGCCACCATGTGCCAATCAAAGTATAGCGTATTTAGTGGTTCGGTTATCGAGCCAGTCATTCCAGTGATAAATTTTCAAAAATAGTCTTCTCTTGGTCTGCAAATGGACATTTCTCAAGACCACCGCAGAAGACGTTTTTGGCTGATATGAGTGTTAAAGGGTTAACCATCAAATTTGTTCAAGATAATTTAAATTTACATAGGAAATGTCCATTTGCGGATGAAGAGATGACTATATTAAAATATTTACCACTGGAATGACTGGCTCTGTTATTGAGCCAGTCATTCAATGGTAAATTTCCAAAAATAATCTTGGTTTGCAAATGCACATTTTTCATGACTGTTGCAGAAGTTCTTTTTGGCAGGCCTCAGGGTTAAGTGGTCAAAGAACTATCTTTTGTGTTTTACCCCCCTTCAAGTGAGCTTACGCCATGGCGGCTGTCCATCATCCATCCATCCATCCATTCATCCATCAAATTGCATCTCCTCATTAATGCTTTGACTGATTTCAACCAAATTTGTCAGGAAGGTGGTAAGATTCAGAACTTATATACAGAATTTAGATTGGTAAATTTTTTCACAGCCGTCTTGGATTTTCCAAAAGTTTTCTGGAAATGAGTTAAAATACTACTCCAATATAAATGGCCCGAGTTCAAAGAAACATGGGTTGACTAATTCTCTTTTGGCATCCATCAACTTTTGCTTAAAAACACTCCTTATTAGCCACTTAGCGGATTTCAACCTAATTTGGCTGGAGGACCCTATTGGGGTAGGTTTCAGAACTTGTATACAGGATTTTTATCGTTAAGATTTTTTGGTGAAAATCTTAGATTTTATTAAAAATCTACCGGAATTTGTCAAAATGCTACTCCTCGTTAACTAACCGCGGGGCAGATTTCAACCTAATTTGGCTGGTAGGACCCTATGGGTCTAGGCTTCAGAACCTGTATACAAAATTTTGATCGCTCAATCTTTGGGGTGAAAATCTTAGATTTTTATGAATGATTTACCGGAAATTGTCAAAGTGCTACTCATTAACTACATGGGAGATTTTAAGTTACTTTGGGAATGGGCGGACCCTATGGAGCTAGACTTCAGAACTTGTGTAGAGAATTTTGATTTTTCAATTTTTTTTGGTGAAAATCTTAGATTTTAACAAAAATTTACTGTAAATTGTCAAAACGCTACTGATCATGAACCGCTTGGCAAATTTTAACCCTAATTGATTGAACAGACCACTATCACAGTAGGCTCCAGAACATCCATTCAGAATTTTAATGGGTCGATTTTCTTGGTGAAAATCAAAAATTTATGAAAGGTTTACCGGAAGTTGAGTAGTAGTGTCGGTAGTAAAATGATACCACCTCCCTCAACTGGATTTCCATTTAGACAAATGAGCCCCCACTGCCCTCTCAATCCTTGGGGCATAGGTTGTTGAGACAGGGGCCACCACGGATCGCCAAACGGCTGCCAGGGAGGTAGGATCATTCCGACACTACTACTACCAGGGGCTGAACGCCCATTTAGAGACAAGCCTCCACAGTGATATACACCACTGATCGCCATCAACCACAGGGCCGGACTCTCACTCTCTCTATTCTGTGTAGGCTCAGACAAACACGTAGTCTCTGCCAGAGTCACATCGGGCACCGCCTGGTGATCAACCCCACACACATCTGAACAGGTCGGAACGCCCATTTAGAGACAGGCATCCACAGGGATATACACCACTCACAGGTACTGATCGCCAGCACCACACATAATAGGGTTTGAATGCCCAGTTAGAGACAGGCATCCACAGGGATATACACCACCTACAGGTACTGATCGCCAGCACCACACATAATAGGGTCTGAATGCCCATTTAGAGACAGGCATCCACAGGGATATACACCACCCACAGGTACTGATCGCCACACATAATAGGGTCTGAATGCCCCTTTAGAGACAGGCATCCACAGGGATATACACCACCCACAGGTACTGATTGCCACACATAATAGGGTCTGAACGCCCATTTAGAGCCAGGCATCCACGGGGATATACACCACCCATGGGTACTGATCGCCACAAATAATAGTGTCTGAACTCCCATTTAGAGACAGGCATCCACAGGGATATACACCACCCACAGGTACTGATCACCAGAACCATACATAGGTCTGAACGCCCAGACAGGCATCCACAGGGATATACACCACACACAGGTACTGATCGTCATACATAATAGGGTCTGAACGCCCATTTAGAGACAGGGATATACACCACCCACAGGTACTGATCACCAGCACCACACATAATAGGGTCTGAACGTCCATATAGAGACAGGTGTCCACAGGGATATACACCATGAGTACTGTTGCACAGATGCGCGCTATTGCAAAGAAATTTGGCCTTAGAGGCTACTCTAAGGCCAAGAAAGCTGACATGCTCCAGATGATCAACCAGGTCCGTGCCGAGGAGTGGCAGAAGCGACTCCCGAGCAATGAATACGGGACAGTTTCAAACGCTTACCGATGATCCTTGGAATCCCCACAAGAAAGCGCAGGCACAGACAATATCGATTAACCCAACACCAAGTGGGCTTTCGTTCGATCAATCAACGTTGAGGTCAGGGCTGTCATCGACCGCCAACCTCTGCTTGGGACAGGCCCCCTCACAGACTGGCTACGACAGAATAAGAGTATGACTGTCCTCGACACCTACAGGGACAACATGTGTCTCTGGAGATGTCTAGCAGCCCACCGAGGAGCGAGAGCTGATAGAAGTACAGCTCCTGCACGAGAGCTTGCCACACAGTTCTACGGCAAGACAGTACCTGATGTCCGCAAGACCTCGCTGGATCAGCTGGACAAGGTAGAGTTCTTCGCCAAGATCGGGATTCGTGTGTATGAACCAACCGAAGAGGGCACCTGGTACATGATCAGGCAAGCGGCTCACTACCGTGACACCATGACATCGGAGTGTGGGACCACCACGCCTTCTACATCAAGAACATCTCCAAGCTGGCACATACACTAGTCTGCAGTCACTGTCAGCAGAGGTTTACACAGGCATGCAGTCCTCAGCGCCACGCTGATCACTGTACAGGCAGCAAAATAAAAATTGTGTGTCCTGGCGAGAAGGTTGAGGCGCCACAGTCTGCGTATGAGAAAGTCTTCTATCCACCCCAACCATCTAGTTCAGCGGCTACTCGTTGGATCGAGTGTGAGTTGAGAAACAGAGGCGTACACATACACCATGTAGAGTGTGGGCACGGTGGCGAGCGTTGGATTGAGGGTGCTCCCGTAGATGGTTATGATCCGACCACCAACACCGTTTACCAGTTCCATGGCTGTCACTGGCACGGGTGTCCACAACACCAGTGAGGGGAGAATGCCGAACAAAGATACCGCAAGACAGTCCTGAGAGAGGAGAAGCTGAGCGCCTCTGGATGCACGCTTGTGGTACAGTGGGAGTGCTGTATAAAATGCTGCCCAAGCGTCCCTAAATGAGTTCGGACTGTCCCATACCCACACTTCATAGTTTACGACTTCGAAGCACTCCTAGATGGTATCAAGACTCATCCTACGGAGACTCTCACGATCGGGAGTACTCACATACCTATCTCTGTGTCAGTTGGCTGCTCCTTAGAGGGCGCCACGAGTCAGCCCACTCACCTCTGCAATCCTGACTCCAAAGAACTGATCAGAGAGTTCATGCTGGAGATCCAACGGCGTGCATCTCTAATCTGGACAAGGGTTAGGGCACAGTACATGCTGACAGACCTGGACAAGCTCCCAAAGCGACAGCAGCGACTGATCAACGAGTGGTGTGACCAAGTGCCTGTACTGGGGTTCAACTCTTGGCGGTATGACCTGAACCTCATCAAGAAGTACTTTGTTGATGAGCTGAGTGTCAGTACAGGTACAGTGAAAGTCGCAAAGAAGGCTAGTCAGACCATGTTCCTCATAACACCTGAGCTACGGTTTCTCGATGTGCTGAACTACCTCGGCCCAGGAGTCTCGTATGAGGTATGGGTCAAAGCTTACGGGTGTACACAGCAGAAGAGCTGACTCCCGTATGAATGGTTTGACACACATGAGAAGCCCAACTATCCAGGGTTTCCTGACTACTCAGCATGGACATCTAAGCTCAACGGTGGCTACCTTTTGACACGAACAGAGTGGGAACAGTGTAACCAGACATTCAGCGAACATGGAATGCGGACATTCGTCGACTGGCTGCGATACTACAACAACCTGGACGTCCGTCCATTCATCGAAGCCCTAGAGCGGATGCGGGAGTTCTACACCGAATGAGAAATAGACATCCTCAAAGACGCGGTGTCTCTCCCAGGTGTGTCACTGCAGTACCTCCTACGTCGAACCGCTCAGCACATGCCGGATGTTAGCCTCTTCACCGGACAAGGAAGCCTACGAGATGTTGAAGGGTGCTGTTGTTGGCGGTCCCAGCATCATGTTCACCAGATACCACGAGGCCGGTGTGACTCGAATCCGGCAGAGTGAGCGTGTCTGCCAACGTCTAATGCTCTGTACCTGTCAATGATGGCCAAAGAGATGCCATGTGGTAAGGAGAAAGTGCGCCATTGGTCCGGTGCCAGTGGGGTAGCTAGCTTTAAGGAGGCTCTCCTAGCAGACAGCTGGTTTGGGCTTGCTGAGGTGGATATAGAGGTCCCCAAGGCTCTGTGGGCAGAGTTCGAGGAAATGCCTCCTCTCTTCTATAACCGCGAGATCCCGGTAGAGGCAATCTCGTCTGAGATGCTGGCATATCTAGGGCGAACAGGGAGGAAGCGGCCCACCACCCAGAAGCTGGTCGGTGCCCTCTCTGGCAAGAAGCTGCTGCTGTACGGCCCGACCCTCAAGTGGTATATATCCCATGGGCTGGAGATCGCTGCTGTATACCGCACCATAGACTATGAGGCCAAGCGCCCATTCGAGTTGTTCGTGGAGAATGTTACGGAGGCCCGCCGCTCGGGAGATGTAGATAAGAGCAAAGCGCTCTTGGCAGATCTCTTCAAACTCCTCGGCAACAGTGCCTATGGGAAGCTCATCGAGGCCCTAGAACGTCATAGCAACACCAGCGTCACGAAGGATGAACGCATGGTAGACAAGGCCCTGCGTAGTGCATGGTTCGAAGATCTCGAGGAGATCGGTGAGTCATACGAGCTCCAGAGTCGCAAGCCGAGAATCACAATTCGAAGGCCCTTCCAGGTGGGGATAGCCGTTTATGAGCTCGCGAAGCTGCGAATGCTGGAGTTCTACTACGACTTTCTCGATCGCTACATAGCTCGTGACAGCTTTGAGTACCTGCAGATGGACACTGACTCCGCGTATATCGCTATAGCAGGCTCCAACCTCGACGACGTCATTCGCCCTGAGTTGCGAGCAGAGTACAAGGCTCATAATCGGGACTGGCTAGCTTGGGACAAATGGTCTGGACGGACTCCGGGACTGCGGGAATCCTGCACCTCCGGCGGATACGAAGGATGCGATGGAGGCGTCAAGCATGAGATCCCAGCAGCAGCTGAGAAGATAGCGTAGAGGGCCTGTGTCAGCACCCACAGTGTGTAGTACATCCAGTATCTGTATGATACATGCACGGGAAGCCATGACTATCCTGTGGTCTTAAACGGCAAATTAAAGAACTCTGTCCCCTTCACCTCTGGTAGCCGGAAGCTGGCGGTGGCACCTGTTTGGCCGTCGACAGTGATACTGCTCAGGCTGAGAGTGCCTATCTTGAGATTCTCTCCATCCTGGATGAATGAGCTCCGTGGTTTCAGGAGATCCTTAACCAGGTCCTGTGCAAAGGACTCGGCCATAACCTTGATGGCTCCAGCCTCATCGACTCCGAGCATACCTCGCATCGTCACCCTCTCCTTGATGCCCATCCCCTTGTATACATTCTTGGCCTTGTTAATGGCCGATTTTCCTTCCGTATCAGTGTTCCCGATGAGATCTCGGGCTGGGATGGTACCTTGGATCTCCCACGGTTCTCCCTTCTCATCGAAGTCTAGGAAGGAGATAGGGGCAACAGTGTCCTCTGAACCGAGGCGTGCCTCGCCCAAGTGAGCAAGATCGCCTAGCTCTTTGCTTTCTAGGTCATATACAGATGGCTTAAACCTACTAGTCATACCCCCAGTGAAATATTTGGGCATAGGAGGACCACACAATCAGCCAAGGGAATAGGTAGCAGTGCTCAGGGTACTGGCCCTCTGCAGGGGCATGTCTTGTGGGCGGTCCACCATTCCCGGGCATTGGCGATCCTCAGTCCGTGTGCTTGACTATGGGCTACACACCACCCTCCGGCATGCCTTGCCTCATAGGCTGCAGGGGTCTCGTGATCCATCTCTCACTATTCGGAGGGGTTAAACGTAGGCGACGATGATCTCAGCCATTGGACTCGTTGCTAGCCCTAGAACCGCGGCCTTCATTAGGGTAACACGTTCACCCAGGATCTTGGCGGCAACAGTGTAGGAGGCACCACTGAGGGAGATCTTTGAGATGGAGTGAGTTATTCCAAGACAGTTCCTGGCCCATCCACTCACCACTGTAGCGAGGACAGCTGCAGTGGCAGCAGGAAGAACCTCATTTCCCCCTGTCATCTTCACCACGGCCGCATTCGCGCAACGTTACTGGTGACATGGACTGTCAGAGGTTTTGCTTGGGTCAGTAATTTCTGTGTCTTGCTTCGCAGCAGGTTCTCCACCTTCTGAAGACTCACCTGGCTCTCGGGCAGTTGCTTCACGATCTGTACCATTGACATCATTGTTTAAGCACTGAGTATACAACACGGTTAAACATCTGCGTCTCCTGTCGAAAGGGCTAATAAGATCTTCCCAGTCTGCGTCTGCCATGTGGCCGGGTTGGTACTCAGGAATATTCATCTCTCTATTGAGACATCTTAAACATGTCCGTGCTCACGCTATGTGAGAAGTACTATGATGTCTTCCGGAGGGAGTTGAAGGACTACAAGAAGAAGACACCAGATGAGCTTGCTCAGCTCTCCGGTGCTGAGCTGACAGAGGAGCTGACAGCTGTGGAGCTCTATCTAGGATATGGTAAGGGACAGATCTGCTTCCTCGAATACCTTATCATGGGTGGGAGTATCGTCGAGCAGCTCCTGCAAGCTAAAGGTTTCTACAAGGATCGGGAGTATCTGTCAGATGTGTTCCAGCAGTTGCAGACCGCCATGGCCTCACCGGACTCAAAGCTGAACAAGGCTCTGCGATACTACAAGCTGGAAAAAGGATGCGCTGCCGAACCTTCCAGCCCTTGGATGTGCATGTTGGCAGCGGGTATAGGGGCTGTAGGGCATGCCAAGCTGGTTCAGTGTCTCACCGTGGTCCCCAGTGCTACTGTAGAGAGTCAGGATAGTCTTATAGCCGATTTGCTAGCGGCAGAGTAGGATGATCACGAGCGCCATGATAGCTAGGCCTAACACCACACGTAGAGCTACCACGGGAAGCGGTGTCGTGTCAACTGGCTGCAGTGTTGGGGCGCCTGGAGCTGCCATGTCGACTGGCTGCAGTGTCAGGGTCGGAACGACTACGGCTCGTACTACGCATAGGTGCATTGATGGCAGTGTTGAAGGCGAAGTGGACACCGGGGGAACTTCCCTCGACTATCATGTTGTTATAGCCCCTGACTTGGAGGTCCTCGATGTTCATGATCATGTTGTTCGGAATCAACCGTAGGTGTGGCGAAATAGCAGTCAAGTTTGCGACTGGCCTTCTGCAACCCCTGCTGGAACTTAGCAATAAGACTACTGGGGTCTGCCATGATGATCATATCCTCAACGAGACTGATGAACATAGCCTGGACCTCTGCTCTACTGACACCATCTATGGAATGCCGCAGCTGGGTCTGTGCCGTAAGGAGGCTGTAGCACAGTGCTTCCAGGGACTGGTTGATCCGAATGATCCCTGCTGGTGTGAGGCCTGAGGTGGTGTGTGGGACAAAGTACTTCCACACATCTGGATAGTCCTGCCACAAGCCAGTGATGTGCATATTTGGCACCAGCGCTCCAGGGTCGGAGTCTGGATCGAACGAGAATGTCGCTGTCTTCCGACGGCCTACTCGTCAGGGGGTTCGATAGGGGAATCCTGAGTAGTCACGTCTCGGGTCACCGTACATAACCCCTAGACCGCTGTTGTCACCACCATGCCACCGATAGTCTGGGTGAGCGCTGAACTCACTCTGTAGTCTGCTGGACGCTATGTCTGTTGAGCTGTGGGTCGTAGGCATTTGTGTCAGGGAGGCTTGCACCCAGCTCATGGAGGATTCGTCGCACCGTGAAGTACACATGGAATCTGAGACAGCTGGTGATGAGCACAGCTTCAGGAGTACCAGAATAGGAGTGAAGCAGGGTGGAACTTACTCCACATCCTGCCGTGGCACACCACACGGCAAAGTTCAGCTGCTGATTCCAGTATGTGAGGCTTGGAGCAGCCATCCACGTATGAGCTTGCTTCGCATCCTTGATGGCGATGGGGCGGTTGGTCAGCGGTCGTGGGTTGACGGAGAAGCTGGTTCGGGGCCGTCCATCCACTGTGATGGAGAACGGTGTTAGCTCTGGTATATCATCCAGTAGACCTCTCAGGCCAGTCAAGGGTGTACCCAGGAGGGGCGGTTGGCTCCGGATGACTGTCGTGAGGTTCAGTGGGAAGGCCATCTATGCTGGTGTTCTTAAAGCTACCGTACAGGCAGCACACTATTTGTAGTCGTCTCGACTCCAGAGACCAGCGAGGCGACCTCGCCGTAACATCTCATTTTTTAACTCCTCCATATCAACCCGCCCACTGGAGCCTTTGAGGTATTGCTGTCGCACTTTAGGCTTCTCCGTGCGGTACAGGGCTTGGACCTTCAATATATGGTGGTACTCTTCATCGGTGACCTGGCCATCCTTGTGAGCTTTGCTGACAGACTCGTCGATAGTCTGTAGCATACTCTGTGCCAGTGCCACATACTTAGCATGCTTCTCCAGCCTCCTTGCGATCTGCCGCTACCCCACCCCCAAGCCTGTGGCCAAGACAGTGGCGGCTAGTGTCACGCCACCCAGCGGGATGGCGACGATGGCCCCCACCCCTGTAGTGAGAGTGGCCACAGCTGCCACCCCAGCACTGGCTCCAATCACACCCGCAACAGTGGTTGTATGTGCGAGGACATTCTAGGCTGTCTTATATCGCCTACGCATTCTGCTGTACTTTTCTGCCTCATGGCCGAGATTCTGTCTGATGGTATCTATCTGCTGGAGTCGCCAGCCGTGGATGGTATCGCCCCCGTCAGCCGTCAGGTAGGGGTATATTTCTGGTTGCTTCCGCCACTCTGATTTTGCCATAGTATACCTGGAGATTAAACCTGCAGAATCTGCTCATGAGTCCTAGAAGGGTACATTTTGGAGAGCCTGGCGAACCGTGCCAGCTTGCTGGTTTCGAGACAGACATCTATTAGACAGAGGTCATCCAGCACTATGTCGGGTGCCAGTAGCTTTCTGAGACATGACATCTGGAACTTCACCTTATGACCAAAATAGTAGTTCCGCCGCTGGATGGCTTTCTTGGTCTTACACTTCTGCGCCATCTCCTCTTCCCACTGTATGACATCTGGCTCATCCTCGTCTGTGAAGACACCTGGCTCATCATCGTATGTAAAGACATCTGGCTCATCCTCGTCCGCGGTCTCCGCTGCATCGTCCGCGGTCTCCGCTACATCTGGCTCATCGTCGTGCCGATGCGACTCTGGCAGAGACTACGTGTTTGTCTGAGCCTACACAGAATAGAGAGAGAGAGGCCGGCCCTGTGGTTGATGGCGATCAGTGGTGTATATCACTGTGGATGTTTGTCTCTAAATGGGCATTCAGCCCCTGGTAGTAGTAGTGTCGGGATGATCCTACCTCCCTGGCAGCTGTTCGGCGATCCGTGGTGGCCCCTGTCTCAACAACCTATGCCCCAGGGATTGAGAGGGCAGTGGGGGCTCATTTGTCTAAATGGAAATCCAGTTGAGGGAGGTGGGGGCTCATTTGTCTAAATGGAAATCCAGTTGAGGGAGGTGGGGGCTCATTTGTCTAAATGGAAATCCAGTTGAGGGAGGTGGTATCATTTTATTACCGACACTACTACTAGTTGTTAAAGTGCATCTTCTCCATAACCGCTTGGGGTGGATTTTATCCAAATTTGGCTGGAACAGTCTATAGTGGTACACTCTAGAACTTCTATTCAGAATTTTGGTTGGTCAATTTTTTGATGACCATTTGGGATTTTTTTTAATTTTCCAGAACCATTTAAAACGCTACTCCTTAATTAGTAGCCCAACTTTGATGAAACTTGGGTGCATTGATCCTATGGCAGGTGACTTCAATATATCAAACAAGAATTTTGATTGCTCAATTTCTTTGGTGGCCATCTTGGATTTTTTTTAACTTATTCATCATGTCTACCGGTATTTAAATGCAAATTGTTCAAATGCTAATGGTCCTGATGAGCGTTACAGGCCCATGGGCCTCTTGTTGTTGATATGGGTATTGATAAGTCTTCTATATTTATTTTATGTTTTAAGTCAAGCTTCATAGTTCATTGCAAAGTCATAAAGTTACGGTCCAGCTTCATGATTGCATTGTAACCACATTTCTGGTTAGGATATTGCCAGAATTATACAGGTCATTTTATGGTCATCCATACTCCACTAACACTACTGTCTGTATAAATTTAGTTTTATGTTCATTTTATAGTTTGGTGGTCATTAAATTTTTAATGTGGTTACGTGACGAGATTAGTTTGTTTTACATACGGGCAATGATCTATTAATGGACATTAAAATTATGATTGCTATTGATCTTGGGAAAAAATATTTTAATGGTCATTAAATCGGCCAGCATAGTCAAGTCTTCTGTCATGTTTGTAGTTAATAGTTATTAAGTCTGAATAATGATCATTAAATGCATGATCTACATTAAATTTGTTGTAGAATTATATTTAATGGCCATTAATGATAGAACCCAAATTTGCTTGAAAGAATGACTATTAAGCATCCCATTAAATTCCAGTCATACAAAGAATAATGGGCATGACAAAAATGACTGACATTTAATGGTATGTATTAATGGTATTTTAATCGTATATAATGTTATAAATACAGCAATTTGACTTGTAATGCAACTTTTAATGGGATAATGAACAGTGGTAACAATTGACTGAAATGCGGTTTAATGGGTGATTTTAATGGAGTCACAGGATTTTAATGGGAATTTGATGCTTTCTAATGGATTTGACATCTGGTAGTGTAACTGGTTTATGTAGCTTGAACTAGCTTCACATTTCTGCCCACATTTAGTTGGTCATTTTAGACAGTGTTAAAAGCTGCACCATCATCATACCAAATGCATGACAAATTATATGGTTATTATACGGCTGCGTAAGCGCGGTCATATTATGTGATGGCGCTCG
The DNA here is from genome assembly GCA_034401795.1 of Chaetoderma sp. LZ-2023a. Taxonomy (NCBI): domain Eukaryota; kingdom Metazoa; phylum Mollusca; class Caudofoveata; order Chaetodermatida; family Chaetodermatidae; genus Chaetoderma; species Chaetoderma sp. LZ-2023a. The sequence goes on along the minus strand of CM067373.1, from coordinate 27,177,470 downwards.
CCGTCCATCCGTGCGTGCATCTGTGCGTGCATCCTTCCGTCTGATTTCTTGTCTGGAGAAGATCTCGAAGAGTTCGGAACCTACACTCACAGCTTTTTTCAGCAGATGTGTCAGTGATAGACGAAGTGTCATGATTTCGTTTCGACAAAATCCGCCAATATTCGCCAGAGTTATCTCCCTTGAAAAGCAAAAATTTGTCAAAATTTTCTTGTCCGTTCCAGATCTCGAAGAGTTTTAAACCTACACTCACAATTTTTAGTTCAGCAGATGTTTATTGGGATAGACGAAGTGTCATAATTTTGTTCTGGCAAAATCCACCCATATTTCCCAGAGTTATCTCCCTTGAAAGATTAAAATTCATAAAAATTGTCTTGTTGTAATTGTAATCATCAATGCAGCTGTGAAGACTTTCAAGGTTTTAGTGATGTCTGCCGTGAGTTCCAAATGTGTACCTAATAGCCCCCCCCCCCCCCCCCCCCCCCCACCCACCCCCACCCTTTCTCCGAGAATTATCAAAGACAAACTGTTCACATTTAACATTCCTCAAACAAGTATGCTTGCGGGCGTATGTTGAGTTTCACTAAACATTTTTGTCTCGCCTGTGAAGTAAAAGTCCTATTTAACATTTGTCCGATGATGATGACGACAGAGAGGACAGTCATGCCAGCATTAAGTTAGAACTGCGCTTAGTGCTCAAATGGTTTATTTTCCATGATTACTTAAACCTATCTAGCTAAGCTTGGAAACATATTTGCCTAGCTATATTGTTAGGGATAACCATTCTAGCAAATGAATCTAAGCTTGGATAGATATGTGCCTAACTACATGTATGTTGTTAGGAATAACCATTTTAGCAAATGAATCTGAGCTTGGATAGATATGTGCCTAACTATGTTGTTAGGAATAACAATTCTAGCAAATGAATCTGAGCTCGTATAGATATGCGCCTAACTATGTTGTTAGGAATAACCATTCTAGCTTGAGCTTGGATAGATATGCGCCTAACTATGTTGTTAGGAATAACCATTCTTGCAGCAACTGCACCCAGTCAAATTAGTTTCAAAATATTCAACAGCTTACCTGTGTAGTTTTTTGGAAATTGATAGTCAGGGTGTTCAGAGATCGATCGATTCCAACATGAGCGAGGTGTGGGTGGAGCGTAGCTAGATGCCCAGGGCATAGCTAAAACCGGAAAGGGCCATTGAGTTTATTCAGCGGGGATCATCCATCCATTGTTTGTTGTCCATCGAGTTTTACTTTAACCCTGTAACCCTCAAAATTGTTCAAGAAAATTTAAATATTCACATATAAAATATCAATTTACAGATGAAGAGAATACTATTTTTGAAAAATTACCACTGGACTGACTGCCGTGGCTATCGAGCCAGTCATTTCAGTGGTAAATTTTATAAAATAGTATTCTCTTGGCCTGCAAATGGAGAGGAGAATTACCAATAAAGGTACCTTGGAAGGATACTAACAATGTAGTCTAAAACTTCTCTATAGTAATAGTATTGCCTGATGCTTGTTCTCTTTGCGAGATCGAAAGTTTCTGGTATCATCTAACTCTTTAACGGTTAAGTCGGCCAAAACTGGCCTCTGCAGTGGTGTTGAGGAATGTCCATTTCCAGGCCAAGAGAAGCCTATTTTTGAAAATTTACCACTGGAATTAGACTTGCACAATTATTCGATTATTCGATTAATCGCGTTTATTTTTAAAAATATGATCGTGGATTATCACAAAACCAAATAATTGAATAATCAAAGAATTTCAATCTACAAGATAGTTGTTTTTCATATGTAAAGTCGGTTTACATTTTCTGGTGATAAAAAAATGAATGTGAAAAATGGCTGTAAATACGGCATTACGGTACATCTATATTACTTATTAGTCCCCCGACATCATCGATGGGGACTATAGAAATGGACCCTGTGCGTGCTTGCGTCCGTCCATCCATCCGCATTTAGTTTCCGTTCGATAACTTAGTTAGCTTCAATGGATTCATTTCAAATTTGGAATGTAAACTACTTATGATAAGACCTCGGTGGGGATTGCATATCGGCAAAATCTGTGTAGGCACCAGATTTATCTCCCTTGATTTCATAAAAAAATCATAAAATATGTGGTTTCCGTTCAATAACTTCAGTTAGCTTAAATGGATTCATTTCAAAGACCTCGGTGGGGATTGCATATCGGCGAAATGTGGCCAGACCCACCAGAGTTATCCCCTTGATTTCTTGAAAAATCATAAACTATATAGTTTCCACTCGATAACTTGAGTTACATTGTTGTAGCTTGAATGGATTCATTTCAAATTTGGAATGTTAACTCCTTATGACAAGACCTCGATGCGGATTGCATATCGGCAAAATGTGCCCAGGCATCTCACTTGTTGGATTTTAAAACATTGGGGTTGTACTTAAAAGCCCTGGTCGGGAGAGGACTGTGACCAGAACTGATCTTTTATTTTGTGACTTGTTCTAATGAAAGAAAACATTAAAATGTTTAAATCCGCCTTTCAATCAAGTGCCATTTTGCCTGGGGCAAGAAGAATTTGGCCAGAATATCAATGTTTATCAAACTAACCACTTTCGCTAATAATAAAATATTGCACAAGGCCGATTTGTTATAATTATTTTCAGCATCTATGGTTGACCAAAATGTGGGCAAGCCAGTTAGAGAAATATGTAGCCTTAGATACCTATTAATATCTGGCAATTAGACTGGAGTCATTTTAGTGATCTTGCAAGCGATACCAATTTTAGTCTTTTCAAGCATTGTGTTAGCAAGTCCCATTTGAAGTAAGGTTTGTAGCTTTTTCAAATATTTTGAATACTAGCGGTTTTAAAAGCTTTATGCCTCCGTAACCCACCATCACCAGTACAGCTGCGATTAATCAAATAATCGCGATTATTTATCTAAAATGATCGCGATGAAAAATATTTCATTGTACAAGCCTATCTGGAATGCCTGGCTCGATAACCGAGCCAGTCATTCTAGTGGTAAATTTTCAAAAATAGTCCTCTTGGCCTACAAATGGACAATCAGTGAGCAAATATTTAGATTTCCATGCCCAAATTTGACCATTAACTCTTACCACTCTGATGTCAATATTCTGTCTTTTTATGGTGCCAGTAGCAAAGAAACTGGTGTACATCTTAAAACAATTTTGGTGGATGATGTTGCTGTCTACGACAGCACCATCTTACACCAAATTTGTTAAAAATGAACACCAGTTCAACTTTTAATTTAATTTGAAAATTAAAAATTTTGACATCCGAGTGCTAAGAGTTAAGTGGTTAAAGGTATCTTCTCATCAATCACTTGGCAGCTTTGATCAAAATTGGCGTGACAGACACAAATGGTAATTTTCAGTACTTCTATGCCGAAATTTGGTTGGTCAGCTTTTCTGGTGGCCATCATGGACTTTAAAAAATCTATCTGTCAGTCAATCTTGTGTTTTAAAACATAACTCATCATTTCAAACGTGACTTCAAAGCTTTTAACCAAATTTTCCTGGAGTGACCTATAAAACATTTGATTGATCAATTATTCAAGTGTCTATCTTGGATTTTTACTAAAGCATGGCCTGCCCATCGTCGACTTTTGCTTTAAAAGTATTTCCTTTTTAACCACTTAACAAATTTTAGTGGGCTTTGCCAGTCATGATGGTAAACCAGCAACTTTCAGTCAAATTGTTTTCAAAATATTTAGCAGGACCAGAGATGTAAGGCCGAGAATATGTTGTCAGCAAAAACTCAGCAGTTAATTAGTCAGACAGTTAACCCGTAGCACACTGATGTCAATATTCTACCTTTTACGGTGTCAATAGCAATGAAACTAGTGTACATTTTCCAACAATTTTGGTGGTAGATGTTGCTGTCTACGACAGTACCATCTTCCACCAAATTTGTTAACAAATAAACACCAGTTCATCTTTTACTTTAATTCGAAAATTAACAATTTTGGCATCTGAGTGGTAAGGGTTAATTGAACTGAACTGTTTAAAGTCACTTAAATGTATATATGAAAGCACCACTGTAGAAAACACAGGAAAGCTGTTGAATATTTTTTTAATTAATTTAATTTGACTGGTACCTGCGCTTGCCATAAGGCAGCAGTCAAATTAGTTTCAAAATATTCAACAGAATATTGCCTACATCATAATGACATCACCATTTCTGGTTTGTAAAGGTTAACTGGTTAAGATTGGCATATGATGAACCAAGGGAGATAAATCCTGATATGTGTAAATAGCCATGCAGTTATGGGACTTTGAAGAAGCTTATTCTTAGTAGTCTTTCACTAATGGAGTCAGTTATATCAGCAAAAGGTTTTCAAGATACATACAGTAATCTCCTGCATTGTTGTTTTCTCTGACTTGTAGTTATCCCCCTTGTTGCACGTAAAAATGCTTTGTGAATATTTCGAATCTAATTTGACTGGATGCTGTTGCTGCCTACAAATTAGTTCCGAAATATTCAATAGCTTACCTGTATAGTTCTCTGGAAATTGATAGTTAGGGAGTTCAGAGATCGATCGATCCCAACACGAGTGAGGTGTGGGTGGAGCTTAGCTAGAGATGGGCAGGGCATAGCTAAAGCAGGAAATATCTATGGCTCATGCATGGTAAGGGTTACCAGTATAATGTAAGTGCCTCATCAGAAGTTATAATGAACGTAAGACGGATATTGATCTATTTTATTAAAGGCGCTTTTATTTGTCAATGATGGCTAACATTGATAATGATATCATCAAATTGCAGCTCCGATTCTCAACAACTGCGGAAATGGACGGCAAGTGATTGGCTCAATTACGAGGGAAAATACGTTAATGCATCCTGCTGGAAGAATTGGAGAAGATGCTATCTCTAAGAATGATAGCAAAAATTGTGTATTCATGCGAAATTCGTCCGATCTGATGGCGCTAAATACAACGGAGTGCATGCTCTGAGAAAAGAAATTTCAAGAATGTTTCAAAAGTTTACTGTAATTCTTGCAATCTAACGGATTGATTAATGCTGTGAATTTATTGAAATGTTTTTCTCATACCATCTAATGATGTTCTACAATCTACAGCACGGTTTTACATGTATTATATACTAGCATCTAGTGGAAAAATCTACAGAGCGCCTTTACACGTATTTTATACTAGCATCTAGTGATGTTCTACAATCTACAGAGTGCCTTTACACATATTTTATACGGATTTCAACCACATTTTGTTAGATGGATCATATTCTGGTAGGCTCTAGAACTTCCATTGAGAATTTTGCTTTGCCAATTTTGTGATGAAAATCTTGGATTTTATGAAAAATTTACCGTAAATTGTCAAATCGAATCTCCTTAACAGCTTGATGGATTTCAACCACATTTTGCTAGATGGATCATATTCTGTTAGGCTCTAGAACTTCCACTGAGAATTTTGCTTTGCCAATTTTGTGATGAAAATCTTGGATTTTATGAAAAATTTACCAGAGATTGTCAAATCTCTTCATTAGATGTTTAACAGATTTCAAACAAATCTGGATAGAAGGACCATATTGTGTCAGTCTCTAGAACGTCTCTTCAGAATTTTGAGTCATCAATTTTTAGTTGAAAATCTTAGGGTTTGTCGCTCACCTGTCCTTAAAGGCCAAAGTGAACTTATGGCGTGGCGACCGTCCGTCCGTGAACTTTTTCTTTAAACGACTTCTTCTCAACACCCACTGGGACGATTTCAATTATATCTGGCAGGAACCATCCATAGGGAATGAAGATCTAAGTTTGTTCAAACGCAGCCGGTCGGCCAATTTGATCAGCGGCTGTTTTGGATTTTGGCCGATTTTTAGGAACCTTTAAAAATCCTCTGAAACCATGTGTGGGATTGATTCAAAACTCATGAAATATCATCTAGGCCAAGAGCTGAACCAAGTTTGTTCAAGGGAAATTGATTGGCCAAATGGTTTGGTGGCCATCTTGGATGACATAGTTTTCACCAAAACGTCTCCAAAACCGCTGAACGGATCGGGCCAAAATTTGGGGGATCTGATTAGGGACTAAGGGCCATTAAAGTTTGTTCAAGGGAAGTTGATAGGTAAACAAACATGGCCGCCATGTCAAGTAACAACTTTCAGTCAAATAAATTCCAAAATATTCAACATCATAGATGTCAGAGGACACAATACATATCTTAAATATTTAGCTAGCTGAGAAATACGGTTAATTAATGCGTAATTTGAGTTTTATTTCAAACCTTCTGGTGATGTATCATCTGAAGATTCTTATTGCCAAAGTAGATAAAAACTAAATTAACAGATTAACCTTTTTAAGTACTGCCTAAATATTTAAGGTATGTATTATGTGCTCTGATATCTGTACTGTTAAAATATTTTTAAATGCGTTTGATTCATTGAAAGTTGTTGCTGCCTAAGGCAGCTATGACGGTCAAATTATTTTCTAAATAAACTCCAGCATTGTAATACCCATGGTAATCCATGCTGCTAACTTGGCCATTCAGCCAGATGTACATGTGTAAAATGGATGGTTTAGAATACACTCAGTTGAACCTGCTATAAAGACCACCTGTATTAACCCTTTCACTGATGAATTCCTGATATTTTCAAGACCCCATACAGTTAAACTGTTGAATATTTTAAAATTAATTTGACTGGAAGCCATTGTTGCCTAAGGCACAACAGCTTTGGGTCAAATTAATTTCAAAATATTTAACAAAATAAGTTTTATGTCATAAATAACATACTTTTTTCCAGGATTTATAGGTGAAAAGGTTAAGAGACCACCTGCCTTAAAGACTTCATTTGCTATAACCAATTAAACAATGTATTTGAACTTTTATTATCCCCTTAATGGTCCAGCAGGCCAAAACCTGTCTCTGCAGTGGTCTTGAGGAATGTCCATTTGCAGGCCAGGATGACTATTTTTGAAAATTTACCACCGGAATGAGTGGATCAATAATCGCGCCAGTCATTCCAATGATAAAGTTTTTAAAATTTACCACATCTTGGCGTGCAGATGGAGATATACTGAAAATTTCAATTTTACTCAAAAATCTTGACCATAAAAGGGTTAAGAAACCAGCCGCCATAAGAGACTGCCTTCTGATTCTCACTTGGGTGGTGGCTTAATACAAGTTTGTACAAGTTTAACTCCATGTCATCAATATCTGTATTTAGCACTGATGAAATGAAACCATTTGACTAAAAATCATTGGAAGTGGCACTGATTGATGTAAAACTCAATAAAGATTAGTTGAGGTGCCAATGTTCCAGGTGAGCGATACAGGCCCCTTTGGCTTCTTGTTTAAAATTTACATTTCTAAAAAATTTCTGAAACCCTTTAAAATGATACTCCTTAATCAGTGTCCTGAACATCACTTGGGTGTGAAATTTATGGTCGTAGGCTTCCAGATATCAAACAAGAATTTTGATTGGTCAATTTTTTTCTTGTGCCCTTCTTGGATTTTCCAAAAGTAATCCATCATATCTGTTTAAATGCAAATGGTTCAAATGCTAATGGTCCAGGTGAGCGTCCGAGGCCCTTGGGACTCTTGTCCTTAGTATTGAGGAATCCAGTTCCTCAGTCAATCGTATGACATCATGATCAACTATGCCACATGTAGGTGGATGTCGTAATCAATTATGTCATGAATGACTCAATAGAGTGCATCACAAATACTTTTACGTTTTACACCAACACCATCCAGAAATGACTTGTGTAGTGATCTTGGGAAATGTCCATTTGCAGACCAAGAGAAGACTATTTTTGAAAATTTACCACTGGAATGAATGGCTTGATAACCGAGCCAGTCATTCTAGTGATAAACTTTCAAAAATAATTTCTCTTACAGTAGCCCGCAAATAGACATTTTCTATGAGAAAAAGGAAATTTTAAAAAGAAATTTGATGGTTAAATGGTTAATAAACATTCTGTTGAATATTTTGAAACTAGTTTGACTGGGCGCTGTTGCTGACAGCTGACCTAGTGAAATTAGTTTCAATATGTTCAACACGTTACCTGTATAGTTTTCTGGAAATTAAGATTCATAGAGTGCAGGGAGAGATTTATCCCAACACAGGAAAACTGTGGGTGGACCTTAGCTTAGAGATGGGCTTGGCATAGCTAAAACTGGATTCCTCCAGTGAGACACTGTCTACTTAGAATCACTATTTGTAACTTGTGAGTAGATTTGGTTATATAAATTGTTACCCATCATAAATGTCACATGACCATTAATGCTGTTATTTGATTGGTTAAGATCAGGGATGGATGGGCTGGTATTTCCCTCATGCGAGGGCTATACTACATTGTATACCCTGCACGTACAACCTGTTTTAGTTTTACTGCAAAGCTTAATTATGATGTACCAGCAGTCAATGATGAAGGTCATGACATCATAAGTGTTGATGTATTCTGAAAATGATGTGAGTTACCCCCATATGATTGCGGAGTGCAAAAGGATATTTACATTTGGCTTCACCCCCAGGAGGGTGGGGCAGGGGTCAAAAGGTCAAATCACTTAGAACGCAACTCCTCCGAAACCGTTAGATGGAATTCTACCAAATTGGATATGTGAGTTACCAATATGCTTTCAGAGTGCTAGAGGTCATTTACATTTGGCTCCGCCGCCAAGGGTCTGGGTAGGGGTCAAAGGGTCAAATTTGAACACGCAGAAATTGATTGTAACGCATCTCCTCCGAAACTGTTGGGGAGAATTCAACCAAATTTGGTATGTGAGTTACCCATATCAATGTAGAGTACATGAGCACATTTACTTTGGCCCCCGCACAGGGGTAGGTGGGGGATTTGTGTCAAAATGTCCAAAAATTGATTGTAATACAACTCCTCCGAAACAATAGGATGGAATTAAACCAAATTTGGAATATGAGTTAGCCCAATGTGAAGTGGATAACCACATTTACATTTGACCTCGCCCCCTTTGGGGTAGGTTGGGGGAATCAAAAGGTCATGAAATAGATTATAATGCAACTCCTCTGACACTGTTGGATGAAATTCAACCAAATTGGGTATGTGAGTTACCCATATAATTGCGGAGATTTACATTTGACTCTACCCCCGGTGTTGGGTTGTGCAGGAATGGGAATTTTCCTCTTTTCAGCTGATTTCCTCTTTTTTTTTAAAAAGAATAAAAATTTGCCACTTCTGTCTGCCCAAAGACAGGCCCAAAACAAATGAATTTTTCATAGTGTAGGTAGCATTCCTCATTATTCTCTGAAATTTCCTCTTTTTTCTTTAGACCATTCTCATGCCTAGTTGTGAGGTGGTGGTCAAAAGTTCAAAGGGTGAGTGTGGGGTTTTGCGATGATGCATCATCGACCGAGCAATGTAGTTTATTAATAATATAAGCATAGTGATAGAGAAATTGGATTTTAACAATAGCTCTTCCTTCATTGCACGGGCATGTCTTTATTTATAAATGATCTGTCAACTGTAATAATATATATATTCTAGCTGATGACACTCCATTGAAGGCAGAAATGTGAATGCTGTGTATTATTATTATTATTTTTATTATTATTATTATTATTATTATTATTATTATTATTATTATTATATATATATATAATGTGATTGTGAATTTCCAGATTTAGTTTGATATTATCAGAAGCTTTATGCTTATTCCTTGTGGATTAACATTGTCATTGTAATGGGGCAGCAACTTTTTTCAATGCGATGTGTCTGGGTCAGAACAGCTTTCAATTTGGTAGTGTATCTTGAGTGGGAACAGCTTTCACTGTAGTGTGCCTGGGGCCGCAACAGCTTTGATGTTATGTGCCTGGGGCAGCATCAGCTTTCACTGTGGTGTGACTGGGCCAGCAATAGCTTTCATTGTGATATGACTGATGCTACAACAGCTTTCGCTGTAGTGTGCCTGGGCCAGCAACAGCTTTGAGGTTATGTGCCTGTGACAGCAACAGCTTTCACTGTAGTGTGCCTGGGGCAGCAACAGTTTTCATGTGATGTGCCTGGGCCAACAACAGTTTTCACTGTAGTGTGCCTGGGGCAGCAACAGCTTTCAATGTGTTGGGCATGTGCTATAAACAGCTTTCCTTGTGGGGTGCCTGGGCAGCAACAGGCTTCATTGTGAGGCGCCTGGGGCAGCAACAGCCTTCATTGTGAGGTGCCTGGGGCAGCAACAGCCTTCATTGCGATGGGCCTGGGCCAGCATCAGCTTTGATTGTGAGGTGCTTGGGCCAGCAACAGCCTTCATTGTGATGTGCCTGGGCCAGCAACAGACTTCATAGTAATGGGCCTGGGGCAGCAACAGCCTTCATTGTGATGGCCCTGGGCCAGCATCAGCTTTCATTGTGAGGTACCTGGGGCAGCAACAGCCTTCATTGTGATGGGCCTGGGCCAGCAACAGCCATATTGTGATGGCCCTGGGTCAGCATCAGCTTTCATTGTGAGGTGCCTGGGGCAACAACAGCCTTCATTGTGAGGTTTCTGGAGCAGCAACAGCCTTCATTGTGAGGTGCCTGGGGCCGCAGCAGCCTTCATTGTGAGGTGCCTGGGCCTGCAACAGCCTTCATTGTGATGGGCCATGGGCAGCAACTGCTTTCATTATTGTTTGTCTGGGGCAGCAACAGCTTTCCGTGTAGTGTGCTTGAGGTGGCAACAGCTTTCGTCATTGTATGCCTGGTGCAGTATTACAGCTTTCAATCATATTACATTCACAAACTGGAGGAGAATGTCAAATATACCTCAAACTGCCATTTCTGATCAGAATTTTGCATGAGTGAAGGTATTATATATATATATCTATCTAGAGGCTTGAGATAATGGCAAGATGATTATTGATTGCTTGTAATAATGGAAGAGTGCCTAGTATCATAACATGATCAATATGCATCTGACCTTAAGATCATATTGCAATTGCTATAACCGTTGCTAAAATACCTATGACGTTGGCATCGTACTTTACTATTTTGTATTCAAATTTCAACATTTATGAACCTCATGGCTGTCTCTCCATGCGCTGCACATTATGCTTCTTTAGGGTCTGTTTCAGTCTCTGATTGCTAATCAGTGTTAACCCTGTGTTAAAACCAGAGACACCGGCCTTGAAGCTCAGCTGCCTAACACTTAACCATTTAATGGTAAAATTTAGTCAAGAAAATTGAAATATCTGCCTATTGAATGTCCATTTACAGGCCAAGAGAATACAATTTTTGAAAATTTATCACTGGAATGACTGGCTCGGTTATCGAGCCAGTCATTCCAATGGTAAATGTTAAAAAATTGTATTCTCTTGACCTGTAAATGGACATTCCACAAGACCATGACAGAGGCCGGTTGTGGCAGGTATGACCAGTAAAGGGTTAAGTTAAGTGTCCTTGGCCCTACATGTTCTTAATTACCAAGTGTATTTGTTGTTAGTGTTTAATGGTTTATAAAAATATGCCCAGTATACCCATGGTCAAATGATTTTCCATCATCGTTAATACCCTAAATAAGAGCACAGACAAAGCTGGTATGAATAGTCCATCAAAATATGTTTGGAACTCAGAGCGGGTTAATAAATATAGAAGCAATATCATGGGTGATGAAACACAGAACCTACTAAATGATATGGAAAAATTGATCAATGAAAACAACATGTTAAGGGAGGATGACGAAAATTAAGCTGTTGCACTTTTCACCAACCCTATCAAAGTTTCGGCAGATAATTTATTCCAGAAAAATTCTGCAATATAAAAATAATGTCCCACCTGATGAAGACTTCTGGAAATATTCTTGTAAAGGTAGTTTTTAGAAATGTTCTTGAATAGTTGAAACATTGCTATAGAATATTTCAAGAACCTATGTTCTAGAACTCCAGGTTCATGAATAATTCTATATGTAGAACATTTCTAGAACCGCTAGTTCTAGAATTAAGTTCTTGAATAGTTCTCGATTATATAAGTTCTTGAGTGTTCTAGAAAACTTCCAGACTGTTCTAGAATTTAAGTCGTTGAATGGTTCTATAACATTTTAAGTGCTTATATTCTGCAACTGTTTTGGAATAAATGTTCCTGAATAGTTCTTGAATGGTTCTGGAACTGTGCTTCAACTGTTCTCAAGCAGTTGAATTACAGTCATGAATATTAAATGAGACTTTTTATAGAACAGTTGTTCTAGAACTATTCAAGTTATTTTCTAGAAGGGTTCTATAACTGTTCTAGAATATAACTTTGAATAATTCTATAATGTTATAGTCCTAGAACTATGAACTACTTCTATAACATTTTAAGAACTAATATGTTAGACCTTGTGTTCCAGAAAAGGTCGTGAACTTAGTTCTAGACCTGTTCTTGACTATAAGTTCTTGAAGAGTTCTCGAACAACTGTTTTAGAAAAAGTCTCATTTAGCATTCACAGAGTGTACTGGAACTGTGATGAGATCAGATGGAGCACAGTTCTTGAACATTCATTCCAGGCCAGTTCAAGAATAATTCTGGAACAGTTCCAGAATGCTCCACAGGGGATGGCTCACTCAAGCTTCAATGCGTGTAACTTTTAAAAATAATATCTTCCTCAGTCCATGATACATCTAAAATAAAGTCTTGGTCTAGGACACGGTTTGGGAAATTTTGTCAGTGTGAGTAGTATGTCATAATGCAGTACATACTTGCATACATAAATTAACAGGAACACGATATGTTGTGTGTATTTCCTTGACACTGCACTGCTAGACAATCTTCATGCTACATCGATCCATGGTGTCCAGTGGCGCAGAAAGGTTTTAACGTCAAGGGGAACAAGCACTACTAAAAAGGTGCTATGAGGTATAAAAAGGCATCATAGAGGGTCAGGGGTAAAGTTTTGGAATCTGGATGCTCTCAGATGGCCTCACGTGCATTTCCAAGGGTAAATATGGGCCATCAGGTGGCCGTTAACATGGGTAGATTCTTAGATTATTAGTCCCCCAACATCGTTGATGGGGACTATAGAAACAGGCGGCATCTGTCCGGACGTGTGTCCACGCATGCATCTGCTCATATTTAGTTTCCGCTCAATAACTTCAGTTAGCCTGCTTGGATTCATTTCAAATTTGGAAAGTCAACTTCTTATAACAAGATCTCAGCGGGGATTGCATATTGGCAAAATGTGTCCAGATCAATTAGAGTTATCCCCCTTGATTACTTGGAAAATTGTAAAATATTTGGTTTCTGTTCGATAACTTCAGTTAGCCTGCTGGGATTCATCTCAAATTTGGACTGTCAACTTATGACAAGACCTCGATGGAGATTGCATATCGGCAAAATGTATCCAGATCCATTTGAGTTATCCCCCTTGATTTCTTGAAAAGTCATAAAAATATTAGGTTTCCAGTCAATAACTTCAGTTAGCTTGCATGGATTCAGTTCAAATGTTCTCATGCATACAGGATTCGGCTGAATAAATCAGAGATGTCATTTAATTATTTCACCCAAATATGAGTTCAAGAAAATTGTAATTTTCTCATAGAAAATGTTCATTTGCAGACCAAGATAAGGTTATTTAAAAAAATTTTCTCTAGAATGACTGGCTCGATAACCGAGCATCATTCCAGTTGTAAATTTAAAAGAATAATTTCCTTGTATTCAAAACCACATTTCTCATGACCACTGCAGAAGATGTTTTTCATGAGCAGTTTGAGTGTCAAAGGCTTAAGCTTCTTGTAGTAATAATATAGTAAGCATTATCTGGAACTGTAGTGAGTTAGATTAATAAATCAATATTGTACAATGAAGCAACAACGTCTTTTGTATGTCAAGCATTATTACATTTGATGACATATTTCTCACTAGAGAATAGTCCATTTTTTGCCAGCATCAAACAAAAGGTATTATTGTCTTTGATGCACCGCCTGGCCTGATCCAGATGATTGGGTGATGTGGCAGATAGTTTGTGTAAAGAATTGTTACTGTAATTTGAAAAAAACTGAATTAAAATTTCGCATCATATATATCTTAGGGCTCAAAATAAAGCAATGCTACCATGGACCTCTCCCAAGTTTATCTATCCATCATATGACATCATAATCAACTACATGATGTGTAGGATGACGTCATAATCATGACATCATGAGTGATTCGATATAGTCTGTCTTTAATGCTTAATAGTCTGACACGTCTGAATTGTATGTCTTTACCGTAATAAACATTCAGTTGAATATTTTGAAACTAATTTAATCGGGCGCTGTTGCTGCCATAGGCAGCAACAGCACCCAGTCAAATTAGTTTCAAAATATTTAACAGCCTACTTGTATAGTTTTCAGGAAATTCATAGTCAGGGAGTTTAGAGATCGATCAATCCCAATACAGACGAGGTGCGGGTCGATCTTAGATAGAGATGGGTGGGACATAGCTAAAACTGGAAAGGTCTATAGCCTTATTCGCCCATGCTTCTTGCTTTAATTAGTGCCTCTATATTTTGCAAGATATGTAATGCAACTGCCTTTGTGCCCTCCTCTACTGCTGGTGTCCATCATCTACATTGCTTAAGAAAGTATCCAAAGTAAGTATACAGAGTTGACTACAATGTTTGTACTATAGAATGGGAACAAGGAGTTCTTCATTCTGATTGCTGAAAGTCCAAATGTTGCTTTGATGCCCTTCCTCAAGAGGTATAATCTGCCTTGATGTCCCTAAGACATTGCCTTAGTGGCCCTAAAATTATGAATGCCATTGAGGCATCATTGCCTTGAATGGCCCTTTTTACTGATATCTTCAAGCCCTGATATCTCAGTCAGCAGAATTAATTCTAATATATTTGTACAATAAATGCGGGAAGTTGCTTCTCTGAGAGCATCATTTTATCTTCAAAATTTGTCAGGTAAGAAGATTAAGTCTATAATGACATAAAAATCTTCTAGTTAAACATTTACTGGGCTAATCTAAACCAAACTTGACTGGAATCTCCTTGATGTTCAGTTTTGTAATGCAACCTTCTTTGAGTTTGTCCTACTTTTAGAATCAATGTTAAAACCCAGCCTCGGCTGTGATCTTGAGGAATGTCCATTTGCAGGCCAAGGAAATACTATTTTTGAGAAGTTATCAATAGGCTTCTGGCTTAATGACTGAGTGAGTCATTCCACTGATACATTTTCAAAGCAGTTTTCTCTTCGTCTACTAATAGATATATTTACTAAACAAAAAATGTAAATTTTCTTGATAAATTTTGGCCATAATGTAAAGTACATTTATGTATGTACATGGGACCCACACTACTCCGACATCCCACCCTACTCCAACATCTCACCCTACTCCAACATCCCATCCTACTCTGACATCCGCCACCCTACTTTGACATCCCCCCCACCCTACTCTGACATCCCACCATACTCCAACATCCACCCTACTCCAACATCCTACCCTACTCTAACATCCCCCACCCTACTCTGACAATCTCCCACCATACTCTGACATCCCACCCTACTCCAACATACCACCCTACTCTGACATCCCACCCTACTCCAACATACACCCACCCTACCTTGACATCCCACCCTACTCTGACATACCCCATCCTACTCTGACATCCCCCACCCTACCCTGACATCCCACTATACTCCAACATCCCGCCCTACTCTGACATCCCACCATACTCTGATATCCCCCCACCCTACTTTGACATCCCCCACCCTGGTCTGACATCCCATCGTACTCCAACAGCCACCCTACTCCAACATCCTACCCTACTCTGACATCCCCCACCCTACTCTGACAATCTCCCACTATACTCTGACATCCCACCCTACTCTGACATCCCACATCCTACTCTGACATCCCACATCCTACTCTGACATCCCCACCCTACTCTGACATCTCACCCTACTCTCACATCCCCCCCTACCCTGACATCCCACCCTACTCCAACACCCCCCACCCTACTCTAACATTCCACCCTACTCTGACATCCCCCATCATACTCCGACATCCCCCCACCCTACTCTGAAATCCCCCTACTATGACATCCCCCACCCTATTCTGACATCCCACCCTACTCCAACATCCCACCCTACTCTGATATCCCACCCTACTCCAACATCCCACCCTACTCTGACATCCCACCCTACTCTGACATCCCCCACCCTACTCTGACATTCCCAACCCTAGTCTGACATCCTACCCTCCTGCGATATCCCACCCTACTCTGACATCCCATGTACCTACTCTGACATCCCCCACCCTACTCTGACATCCCACCCTACTCTGACATGCCACCCTACTCTGACATCCCACCCTACTGTGACATCCCCCACCCTACTCTGACATCCCACCCTACTCTGACATGCCACCATACTCTGACATCCACCCTATTCCAACATCCCACCATACTCTGACATCCCTCACCCTTCTCTGATATCCCCCCCCCCCCCACTCTGAGATCCCACCCTACAGCGACATCCCACTCTGCACTTTGCCCAGAGCTCATACAGCGCACTGGCCCACCACAGCAATAGTAGGGCAGATATGTGAAAAAGATGTTCCATTCTGGCAGAAAGCATGAAATTTGGCATATAGGTGGTTTAACGTATCCTGATCATAATTAGATGCGGTGCCACGTGATTCTACCAAGGGAACCCATTCAAAATGGCGGATTCAAAATGGCCGCCTTACCAGCGGAAAATTTGGATTACTCAAGCTCTAGACAGAGTAGAGAGATGGGATTAATGTCAAATTGGGGGTTTCACGGGTCAATCGTTATAATTCTACTCACTACAATACTCTAAATATGTAAATATCAATCCTTCCATAGCGACCACCTGTGTTTGATGTCAAAAGACGGTGGCTCTTTAAGATGTGTTATCTAAAAAATCCATCTCTTGAGAACAAAAGCAATATAGCATCTAGAAATAGTTTAAATTACTAGATTTCTTAATATCGAACCAAGTAATGGTCGTTATAGATACATTCAAATATCCTATTAGAGTATGCAAGGCTATACATGATGCTGTTGATTGTTGAATCATGATTCACAGACGTCACACGCACTGTGCACCGCATGAGCACAATTGTGTACACGGTAAGTTGGATTTATAGCATTTGCATCTGCCAGTGCAATTACTTTTGCAAGCACATTTCACGAGTTCCCGGCATGCCTTAGATGCGTCTGGAAGGAAACTCCATTGCGGTGACCAAGTGTCTCCATCTCTGACCCAACCCCAGTCAGTTGGCGATGGCGTTTTTGCATTTGCGTGGAGTGATTGGCCCCAAAGATGACCTGCTTGGAACGCAGCACATTTGGTGTGTTGCAGCAGAGCTGCACTGGCCGGAGGAATCGGCCTGTTGCCAAAAGCGAAAAGCCGTTTTCGTGCCTCATTAACCTTTGACAATGGTGATGTGCGTTTGTACAGTAGTACGACAAACCTCTCCAGCGTTTCCATGTCATTGTCACACAGAGACGCCGGGGCATTAGACAGTCTCCTAAATAGTGAATAGATCTTAAGTCCTCCAAACCTCCCATGCTGTCTTCTTGCCAATCCCATAAAATGCAGACACAGTGTCACACCCAGGGAAAGCATGCATAAATATTAGTCCTTGTGATGCTTCTGCACCCAAAACTGTTGCAATGCCATGAGCTGATACATAGCGGAATGTCTTCCCATGGCCAAATGCGACCCAGAGATCACACCCATGAAGAAAGTTTGCTGTCCGTATGGCTAGGACTACGACGTCTGTATCTGTAGCATGAATCAGTATTGTTCGATAACCTTGGTGATATGCATGGAAGGTGTGAAGCAACATTCTACCATCTGCTTCATCTTGCATGCATGGCGCGAGTTGTGAGACGTCATGCTCTGGCCTCATCAGCACGTTTTCCTCACATGGTGTGATGAGTGTCTTTGCTTCTGGTAGCTCGAATGACTCCAATGTATGTGCGAGAAAGGTGAAAAGGCCTGTTTTGTTTGCATCAACTCATAGGAAAGTTTTCCAATTTTACTCGATGCAACAAGAAGAGCTTCACCATGTCCCCGTAATTCTCTGGTGTGTGTCTTCAAGCTTCCCGCCTTAGACACTCCCGTACAACATCCAATCTTTTAACCATCTATAGTTGTCTAGCAATGTGTGGGAGGAAGACGTCCTCTGCAAAATCTCCAAATGTGTTCACAACCACGTTTGATTTCTTGGGATCTAGATTATGCATCATAGCTGCTCCGTCAATGATCTTCATTTCAACCTGTGGACAATCAGCTGCACGAGCTAGTAATGTTTCCAAACATCCCATCAGATCTGATTTGCTGCCTTGGCGCATTGCGTTTCTCTCAGCAAGTGATGGGGGCCATGGATGATTCTCATGCTCAAAGAATGAATCAAGGTCTCCGCCTCTGGATTGCCAGGAAATGTACAGTCTAAAGAATAACTGTACATCTCTCTTCATTGCAACAAGCTTCTTGTTGGTTCTGGTACTCTTCCTCTGTTTTGATTTGAACAAAGCCAAATTGTTCTTTTGGATTGGGGTCATATACCGATTTTGATGATACAGTTAGTCGATCTGCGACGAATGCGTGGTACTGTCTGATGCCTAGTTCTTCTGCTGTTCGGATCGCATTCACTACAGACTCGGACATAATGACTTTGGTATCTAGAGTCACTAAGTCAAAACTGTCATCTAAAAATGGGTTTCCGATTTCCTCGATGGCATCAATAAGACAAATTGTGTTTAAAGCAAACAATTTCTGCTTACTCGGAATCTGCTCATGGTGACAGTTATCATTGATATTTCTGTGTATGTTTCACTTCGTACTCGCTGATCATCCTTCCTATTTCTGGGCCTGACACCATCCATCATTTCAAAGCAGCTTCATTTTCTGTGATTCTGATAATTCCACCATCACCCTTCAGAATAGCATTTTGTTGCTCGTGGATTCGATCATGTGCCAAGGCTGAGAACTTGTGAGCCGTTTTCTGAGTAACGAAGTTTTGTTTTGAGTAGCGAAAACTTGTTTCTAAAATGTTCGGCCGGGAACATGTGTGTACAAAAGTTTAGCAATAATACTACTAATTTACAAATGTTACAACAACGACGACGACGACGACGACGACCACAACAACAACAACAACAACAACAACAACAACAACAACAACAACAATAATAATAATAATAATAATATATTTTTTCAGCATGTTTATCTATTTAGAGTATTGTAATGGGTAAAATCATAACCAGTGACCCAAGAAACCCTTAATTTGACATCAATTCCAGCCCTCTACTCCATCTAGAACTTGAGTATTGCAGATTTTCCGCTGGGAAGGCGGCCATTATGAATCCACCATTTTGAATGGGTTCCCTTGGTAGAATCACATGGCACCGCATCTAATTATGTTCAGCATACCTTAAACCACCTATATGCCAAATTTCATGCTTTCTGCCAGAACGGAACATCTTACCTATAATTTGTTACATATCCGCCCCACTACAAGCTACAGCACAGGGCATTAGGAACACCTTCATGGAAAAACATTTTCTCTTCAAATCTGATTTCTGAGAAACTTTAGAAAGCTTGCAAGGATTTGTCTTAAATTTGATAAGCTAATACCTCGGGATAAGACCTCGCACGTATTTGCGCTAGGGCAGAATTTGCCCATATTCACCAGAGTTACCTTCCTTAAAAGTTATATTTCTGCTCAATAACATTGTCTGGTTTGCTTTGATATCACGGTGTTTGACCAGAACTTTTTGTCTCTCCTTTGGCTTCTATTTAACCCATTAATGCCGAACTTCTGTCAACAAATTTTAAAATATTGCTTTTCGGATGTCCAGTGAATGAACCAGTCATTCCAGTGGTAAATTTTCAAAAATAGTATTCTCTTGGACTGCAAATGGACATGCTGAAAGCCCACTGTAGAGGCAGGTTTTGGCCGGCTTCTTCATAAAATGGTTAAGCCTATTGGAACTAAACTTGGAGACATCCTTGCCTATTGCTGTGAGGACAGGTTACTTATTTTGAAAATTTCTTTAGTGAAATTATTTCCTGAAGTCAACCCATAACCCTTTAATGGTCAAGACTTTTCAAGAAAATTAAAATTTTTGCTTATTAAATGTCCATATATATGTAGGCCAATATAAGACAATATTTTGAAAATTTACCATTGTAATGACTGGCTCGATTATCGACCCAGTCATTCCAGTGGTAAAGGATAAAAAATTATCTTATCTTGACCTGCAAATGGACATTCCTCAGGACCACTGCACAGGCCAGTTTTGGCCGGCTTAACCATGAAAGGGTTAATGACAGTCCCAGGTGCTTTCAAAGTGTGAAGGATTGACTTAGCATGAGTAAGTAACTAAGTACTGTGCTTATACAGCCTTCTATTGTAGACTGCATCCAGAAGCACTGGTTTTACCAGGTGTGGGTGTGGCTGCGTAGCTGAGGGATAGGGTGGGGTAAGGTAGTTCTAGGTCGTTTGTTTTGTAACTTGAGACATGGAATGACTCCATCTCTAAGCTTTTTTGAGTTATGCAGTGGCAGTGGTTGTCATTTCTACTGGCCTGGAACCCTGTCTCAGCAGCCAGTTGCTCTATGGTAGCAGCTGGCAGGAAGAGGTGATTTGGCTTGCATGCCACTGGGAGGAGGAGGCAGATTAGCAAAGCAAATCAGCCCATATGAACTGTATTGATTGTACAGTCTAATGCAAATCATCAGCGATGTATAAAACACTGGCTACAGCTAGCGGCTTTTACAGTCTGTCATCATCCTCATACAAGAACACAAGAGACTTTTTATTTGATTCAAGTGCTGAACAGCCACACACCTTTGCACTGTGCTGCTGCTTTGATTCACAACATCGGTTAATAATATTGTGTGTCCGGCTAGGGCCGCTGTGTGTATAAAAGGATGTTACAGTGTCAGCGGTGATATGGATTTATGTAACTTTCTCTGTGTTCTGACATTTCCACAACTTTTATGGTATTCAGAAACTGTATGAGATGGAAGCCTTAAGTAATATTTATATCTGTGTTAGTTGTTAGTGTAGCCATGGATTGGCATTTATCTTGAGGGTTCTGTACACTGTGAGATGAGTTATAGCTCGGGCCCAGCTATTACCATAAAGGTGACTGACCTTATTCAATGAGCTGTATTAACCCATTACCAGTCAATACCGCTAAAACTGCTTAGGCAGTGGTCCACAGGTGACAATAAGACTGTTTTTAATTTATGACTGAAATGACTTGCTAATAACAGTGTCAGTCATTCCGGTTGTAAATTGTCCAAAAATAGCCTTAGCATCGCCTAAAATTGGACATTGATCTTTAAGCACAAACTGAGATTTTCTTGACCAATCTTGACCATTAATACTTGTGTTTAGTGATGGTATTTTAATTCTCCATGCAGGTAACCCTAATAGACATGTTTTAATGTGTTCAGGGCGTGTATAAATCGTGCCAGTCACTGGTACATGTATGCATTAATTAATGCTTTTCATCCACGGTATCCCAAGGAGCAATCTTTTTTATTGAAATTAAATACAGAATTGATGTACCGGTATGATGAATAATTTCAAAACACTGCCTTCGAGTTGCTGGTAACAAATTCTTTAGGCGGTATATGATGTATGACTATTTTGAAATTAATTTGACTTGGAGCTATTGGTGCCTATGACAGCCACGGGTTCCAGTCAAATTAGTTTTCAAAATATTCATCAGCTTTCCTGTATAGGTGTTTTGAAAATGAGGCACTGACATTTCAATGGTTAAAGGGTTAAGAGATGATGAGCTGATATGCATTTCCATGTGTATTTAAATACATATTTTCCAGAGGGTCTACTTGAGCAGTAAGGGCCCTAATGCCATATTGCTGTTCACTTGTTGTGTTGTAATATTTGAGGCGTTTATATGCTAGTTCAAAAAAACAAGCAAACTCAACAGTCCACCACTATCTCAAAGTGGTAATATTTTAAAGAAAAATTTGATCTTTAACACTCATATCAGCCAAAAACTGCTTCTGCAGTGGTCTTGCTAAATGTCCATTTGCAGACCAAGAGAAGACTAAGTTTGAAAATTTACCACTGGAATGACTGGCTAGATAACTGAGCCAGTCATTCCATTAGTAAATTTAAAAAAATAGACTTCTCTTGGCCTGTAAATGGACATTTTCTATTGAGAAAATTGAAATTTTCTTGAACAGATTTGCTTGTTAAAGAAGTAAGAGACATTTGATCTTTAATATAAATGTGGACTAGCTTAGATGTAAAGTATTAAATGGGTCGGTGACTGTGTATTTCTCTACATTGTGGTAACTGCGTTCTAGCTAGAGATTTTAGAGTGCTTTTGTGAAGTTTGCAAACCACCACTCTATAATGGGACATGTTTAGCTTGTTACCTGAGGTCGCTTTGGGTGTGTGTCTATACCTAAATTATTGAGGCGCTTTTTGCCAGTGTGTATTTAAATGTGTTTGTAATAACAACAGCCAGTCAGTTTATCAGTGACATACTGTACTCAGAGTATCATATGCCTGTATATACAAGTTTTGGCATTCCATATTAACCCTTAAATGGTCATACCAGCCAAAACCAGCCTCTGTTATGGTCTTGTGGAATGTCCATTTACAGGCCAAGAGAATGCAATTTTTGAAAATTTACCACTGGAATGAGTGGCTCGATAACCGAGACAGTCATTCCAGTGATAAATTTTCAAAAATTATATTCTCTTGGCCTGTAAATGGTCAACATTCAGTAGGCAGATATTAAAATTTTTGTGAATAGATTTGACCATTGAAATGTTAAGCAAGTAACCTGAGTACCTTTCCTACTGAATATCTATTTACTCAAAAGAAATGTGAAAATTGCGCGATATTTATTCAGTCGGATTGTTTACAAAATAATCAGTATAACTCTCTATCTCTAATAGGTAGTGGTGATTATCACAAGCTTAAGTAATCGTAATTAACTGAAATTCACCAGCACGATAAATTGAGCCTGTAATATGTTAAAGTTATTTGATTTCTGAACATGCAGTGACATTGCCGATTGAGTTATAGTCTTTTGAAACACATTTCTGTGTCACAGCAGTTTCTGTTAACTCGCTATTGCAATACGACTAACAGTGCAACTCACAAATAATCAACTTGTTTCCAAAACAAATGCAGAAACATGTTAGTTTATAAGTAAGAAATGGTCTGTTGAAAATTTTTAACATAATTGGATTGAAAGATATTTCTGCTTAGCAATGCCTTTCAATCCAAATATGTTCAAAACATTCAACAGTATGTTTTAATTAAAATCTGGCATGGAAGGAGACAAGGCTTCCTGATCCATCCCTCTCTGCCACTCCTTGGGTCAGGGGTAGCTGTCCACAGGGCAACAGTACTGGTGGCGGCTAATGAGAGGGCAGAAAGACTGGAGTCGATTCTCAACTCGAGGGTGAATAAGGGAAGGCAACCACTTGGCTAGGAGCTAGCTAGATTCCCGAACAGTCACCCACCCAAGATCCATCACCAGCACTGCTGCTCATTCATGTGGTGCTTGCTATCCAGAAAGCCAACCACGCTCGTGGTTGTTATCGAGAGGAGGACATCCCAGGAACTCGGATTAGCCAGGATGCAACTCTCCACACTAAGGTGATCAAAAGAGACAACAACAGACTAGGAGGTTACGGTTTTGATGAGATCGAAGAACCATAGCTTTATTGTATTAAAAACACATGGGTCCAATGTTAGGCCCTAGAAGGCATAACTGCCAATACTTTGGCACAATATAACATTAACTAGGGTCCTCTTGGAAACACCAAGGTTATTTCTGAGCTGTACTGTATTGCTGATATCCTATTGCCATTTTACAGCAACTCTGTGTAGTAGACTAACCTGTTGAATATTTTGAAACTAATTAGGCCTGCTGCAAAGGCCCACTAGACCTTCCAGTGAAATTAGTTTCAAGATATTCCCTCAAATCTATATGTGAGACGATAAAAACTGTTGTTTCAGGTATGTGGCTCTGAATGGGTTAAGCGGTGATCTCAGGACAGCTTTTATTCACGCATGACTGATTCTCAGTTTTCTATTTCTGCTTCCTGTACTCTTCAAGACCATGGTTGGATTTAGTTATGATTACCTATACAGGACTCCAGTAAATCAACTATCACTAACTATTATAACAAGACACAAGAACTGCGCATATTTAATGGCGTTGTATATCTCGTTAGATCCGTGAGATTTTAACCTGTGTTTTGATCAGGAAAAGCGTCGTTGAAGATTTACGGACTCGATGAGGAGAGATCGTGACTATTAAACAGGTATGTCTATTTTAACCATTTAATAATCATCAAATTTGTTCAAGAAAATTTTAATTTTCTCATAGAAAATGTCCATTTCCAGACCAAGAGAGGATTATTTTTGAGAATTTATCAATCGAATCACTGACTCGGTTATCGAGCCATCACTGGCTCGGTTATCGAGCCAGTCATTCCAGTGATAAATATTTAGAAATAGTCTTCTTGGTCTGCAAATGGACATTTCCAAGACCACTACGGAAGCCATTTCTGACCGTCTTTAGTGTTAATAGGTTAATAATTAATATATCCATTATCCTAGAATCTGATTATGAATAAATTATCTGATTATGAATAAATTATCTGAATCACGCTAAAAATATACAAATATCATTCAGCCATGACTCCGGCAGACCTCACAGTCTTTTTTAAATAGTGTACATTTACGCTGTAGCACTGTTTAAGAGGAAGAGGCCGCTCCATACATTTATGGTAAAAGTAATTTATATATATATATACATGTATGTAAGCACATATTTGCAAATACTTATAGTACATATGTATTCAGAATAATGCTGAATGCCACTGTTCATAGTTAATCTTAACCATCTTAGCACTACAGATCATCCACGACAGATTTTATACGATGTCAGAAATATTCTTTTCAAACTAATTTGACTGGAATCTGTTTCTCAGGCTAAGCGAGGAACAGTTTGTAAGGCCATACAAATTTATTTTTTGTTTTACAAACACATAAATTAATTTTTCGCTATCTGGAAAATAAATAACGCTCAAATTTTCAGGCGTTATTTTCAACATTCTTTCCATATAGCAATTTTTTGCAGCCAAATCCTTATTACTCAGAATTCCTCAGAATTCTCTGTAACTCTTTTTGTCCATTTGCTGACCAAGAGAAGACTATTTTTGAAAATTTTACCACTGGAATGGCTGGCTCCTTAATGTGGTGAAAAAATAGTCTTCCCTTGGCCTACAAATGGACACACACTGAGAAAAGGTTTAGTATTTTCTTGATCAATCGTGACACTTAACCCGATGAAAGGATTAATACCGTAATAGCATAAAACTTCTGAGCTTGAAATTGTGAATTATCTTTATCTTTTTCCTCATCCATGATCTTGTGCTTTGGGTGCAAATTTTCGTAAAACAAAAATCATGTTTACAAATATTCATTAACTAGCTAAATCACTGTAATCATTTGGTTAATAGTTTATTTATCAAGAAGACAGTGATTTTTGCTTGGTGAATGTCTATTTACACACCAAGAGAAGACTATTTTTAAAATGTTATCACTGAAATGACTGGTCCGGTTCACAAGAGAGCCAGGTGAGTCCAGTGGTAAATTTTCAAAATAGAATCTTCTCTTGGCCTGTAAATGCATATTTCGTAACCATTTAACCCTCGAATTTGTTATAGAAAATTTCCATTTTCTCATAGAAAATGCCCATTTGCAGACCAAGAGAAGCCAATTTTTTTAATTTATCACTGGAATGACTGACTTGATAACTGAGCTAGTCATTTTTATTGCCTGATCTGACTATTAAACAGTCAAAGTAAGGTTTGTGTTTCCTCGTTGAAAGGGTTAACAATCATTGTAGATGTTGACCAAAATAATCCTATGACATACGTGTAAGCTGATTTCACTCAGACATACAAAGTGTCAAAGATATCCATTGTCAAAATACTGTTTGTTAGTGTAAGCTGAACATAGCTATTTACCCATTGGATGCAATCGCACATTCGTTTCACCTTTTCACCATTACAAATCAGAAATGATAAAATCTTGATTATGTAAGTAATATTCTGTTGCCATATGCAGCAACAGGTTCCAGTTAAATTAGTTTCAAAATATTAACATCTTTTCTGTATAGGTGTCATGCAACTGAGATACTGAAGTTTCAAGAATTAATCCTTTCACTAATGAAATTTCTCATATCTCATTTTCAAGGCACCGTTCAGGAAAATTTTGGAAAACTGTTGAATATTTAGAAATTAATTTGACTGGAGGTCATTGCTGCTTTAGGCAGCATCAACTTCCAGTCAAATTAATTTCAAAATATCCAGCAAAATAAGCTTTATACGCATAGGGAATATACTTTTTCATGGATTTGTCGGTGAAAGGGTTAAAGAATTAGTATATACATGTACATTGTGTTTTTGTTAGAAAATTTAATTATTCTAAATAATGATTTTAAGCAATAGTAAAAATAACTTCAAATATTCTCAAATTTAACATTTGAGAACTGATAATCACCTCACCATTCTCTTTCAATGTTAAAGCGTTGAATGTGTTGAATGTCAATTTTAAAACAGCCATAGAGGTAAGTTGTTGAATATTTTGAAACAAGTTCGACTGAAAACTGCCAATGTTTTATATACATATATAGTCAGCAACAGCTCCCAGTCATATTAGTTTCCAAATATGTAGTATGATCTTAAAATGTATCTGAATTTATGTATCAGCTTTTTAGCGTGAGGGAGTTAATTAATTGTTTCTATTTTTCCTAATGTAGCTTTCAGTTAGTGTTAATCTTAATGTTTTAGTCAAACATTAATGCTGGACTGTATTTTTGAAATAGTTAATACAGTGCATTACTAGTAACCCTGCTCATCTGAGAGTTCAGTAACTGGCCACATTAAGATTCCAGGTTTTAGAGTTTGAACATTAAAAGTCAATCATGATTCTAACATCTCTAGCAGGATACAAAAGAATTAATAGTTTTAGGCCATGTACTGTGAACATAATAATAATAATAATAATAATAATAATAATAATAATAATAATAATAATCTTTATTTATCGAGGGTATATCATCTTCTTGAGGCCCTCCCAAACACAATAAACTAAAATTATTGGTCCAAATGACAGTATCAGTTCTGTCTGTGCGTAGATCTCCAAAAAAATATGTATTCTAGTTACTGATGCCAATGCTTAACCTGGTGCCTGATGCCAATGCTTAACTTATTAAATGAACAAATTTAAAGAAAATGTGAATATGCAGACAAGACTCTCTTTGAAGATTTACCACTGGAATGACTCAGACTGGCTTCTCAGTGCCAGTGGTAAATTAATAAAAAAAAGGCCTGCCTGGTCTGCAAATGGATATGTCTCAAGACTACTACAGAAGCTGCTTGGGTCCATTTGGTAGGGTTAAGCTCAATACACATAGCCACTCTCTTTATACTTTCTCAGAAACTTTATGTGGATTTTATTTGAATTTTCAAAACCTAATATTACATCAAACTGAATTAAGCCATCAAGAGAACCATTTTCAAATAGATTGAATCATCTTCAACAGAATGAATCATCTTCAACAGAATGAATCATCTTCAACAGAATGAATCATCTTCAACAGAATGAACCATCTTCAACAGAATGAACCATTTTCAAATAGAATGAACCATTTTCAAATAGATTGAATCATCTTCAACAGAATGAATCATCTTCAACAGAATGAATCATCTTCAACAGAATGAACCATCTTCAACAGAATGAATCATCTTCAACAGAATGAATCGTCTTCAACAGAATGAACCATTTTCAACAGAATGAATCATCTTCAACAGAATGAATCATCTTCAACAGAATGAACCATCTTCAACAGAATGAACCATTTTCAACAGAATGAATCATCTTCAACAGAATGAATCATCTTCAATAGAGAGAATCATCTTCAACAGAATGAATCATCTTCAACTGAATGAACCATCTTCAACAGAATTAATCATCTTCAACAGAATGAACCATCTTCAACAGAATGAATCATCTTCAACAGAGAATCATCTTCAACAGAATTAATCATCTTCAAGAGAATGAAAAATCTTCAACAGAATGAATCATCTTCAACAGAATGAACCATCTTCAACATAATGAATCATCTTCAACAGAGAGAATCATCTTCAACAGAATTAATCATCTTCAACAGAATGAATCATCTTCAACAGAATGAACCATCTTCAACTGAATGAACCATCTTCAACAGAATGAATCATCTTCAACAGAGAATCATCTTCAACAGAATTAATCATCTTCAAGAGAATGAATCATCTTCAACAGAATGAATCATTTTCAACAGAATGAACCATCGTCAACAGAATGAATCGTCTTCAACAGAGAGAATCATCTTCAACAGAATTAATCATCTTCAACAGAATGAATCATCTTCAACAGAATGAACCATCTTTCAACTGAATGAATCATCTTCAACAGAGAGAATCATCTTCAGCAGAAAGAATCATCTTCAGCAGAATGAATCATCTTCAACAGAGAAAACCATCTTCAACAGAATGAATCCTCTTCAACAGAATGAATCATCTTCAACAGAATGAACCATGTCCAACTGCATGAAGTTTCAGTACAATGAACAGTGCTCAACAATACATGTTTACAAGTTTCAGTTTTCATCATTTAATAATGTATTGATCATACCATTGTTCCAGAATGCTGTGCTTTATTTGAGCCAGACAGTGTTTCTGACAAAGTGTTTTGGTAAATTACTGTAGTGGTACCCAGGTGTTGTCCTGATCAATTCTTTACTTCATTGATCTCACACACAGCTGTGCCCTGTCTTCAGACACACTGACAGCTTTATGATCTCTAATGCACTATGGCACTCAATCAGGCCACAGCTCACCCCAGCAGTGTATTGACAAGCTTATTGAAAGCTCAATACCTCCTGACAGATCTAGTGGCTTTTATTGGCAATCTGAAGCAACATGCTATGTTTTCTTCATATGAGTTTTAACCATTTGAATCAGAAAGATCAAAGACAAAAAAAATAATTTGCAATCTAGAAATATTCTGTTAAATATTTTGAAAATCTTTTGTTTGGTTAGCTAATGTTTGCAACAGGCTCCTATCAAATTAGCCTTAAAATATTCAACAACTACATGTACCTGCAGTAGCCTTAAAATTAGGATTCAGCCCAGCATTAATAACGATTGATTAGGTGGATTGTTATCTCTAGCAAAATAAATTTTATTCTTTCTTATTTTGCAGATTGTTGAGACTGTGAACGAAATCTACCAGCATCCCTTGGGGAAATTGCTTGGCCGAATCACAACAGATTTACCATCTTGTATAAATCTGATGTACATCTTGTCTAAATCTGATGTTGTTGCTGTTCCATGACTGTTGTCATTAACAGTTATCTCGGACATTGAGTGATCGGCAGTGTCCAGGTTGTGGTCATCATGAGAAAACATGGCTGGAGGTTTATGTCATATTTACTCCTTATAATGATATGCCTGTATGTTATATGCAGTACCTATCTGCAGATTCTTATCAAACTTGAAGAAGAAGAGAGCGCAAGTCCTAGTTCAGAAAGAGAGTATTTTGTGAAGCATGATCAACAGGATAGAGCTGACATCCGATCAAACAGAGATAATGGTGGTGTCATGACGTGGAAGTCGTCTTTGTCACGTTTAAGTCGTCAGTCTAATGGTGTCGTTAAAAGCCAGACTACCTGCGGTACTGAGAGACATAACTTTGTGTTTATAAAATGTATGAAATGTGCGACAGAGACAATGGCGCAATTACTTCGACGCTTCGGTCTCGAGAGAAACCTGTCGTTCGTCATTCCCGCTGGCAAAAACATTTATCTTGGTTGGCCATTTGTCATGTCCAAGACAGATTATCGGCCAAAGAAGACAAATGAGTTTAATATTGTGGTTGAACATTCCATTTATAATAAGTCTGTTTTTGATGAGGTAATGCCAGAGGATACAAAGTACATTACCATTATCAGAGAGCCATATAGCCACTTTAAATCCGTTTTTAATTACTTTAGTGTAGTTAATGTAGCTAAAGTGCCTGGGACTGATCCGGTGTCTGTGTACTTGCGCAACATAGAGAAGTATGATGCTTTTTATCGTAGCCACGAGGCAGCACCAATACGATTCTGTATTCCTGATGGATTTTCAATCACTAAAAACCTGCTCTCATACTGCTTGGGTATGCCTCTTGGATTTCCGCAAGGATACCCTGATTATACAAACAATGATTCTGCTATTCTAAACTATATACAGTATCTAGACAAGGAGTTTTCTTTAATAATGCTAGTTGAGTATTTCTATGAATCTCTTGTGCTATTGCGTCGCTTCATGTGCTGGAGTGTGGATGATATGCTCCATAAATCAGTAAATATTTTAAGTTATAAAACTAAATATGAGCCAGCTCCGCCCGAAAATGTTGCCATTTATAAAAAGTGGAGTCGTGCCGACTACCTCCTGTATGACCACTTCTATAAAGTGTTTTGGAGACGGATTCGTGAGCAGAGTGATGACTTCTTTGATGAGGTGAAATATCTGTATCAATTAGAGGAGAAAGTCACTTATTACTGCTATCACACGAATGAAACGGAGCCCTTGTTAATTGTAGGATCTGCTTGGAATGATGTATTTCAGTTTGAGCGCAGTCGATGTAAACTCATGGACATATATCTCCTTCAAAATATTAAACAGAGCTATGATTCACTGTGATATACACGGAGGTCTATAGGTCTCAAGTGCGGTTAATTTTGTTTAATTTTAGAAAATTGCAATAATGACAGTGGATGCAGCTTTCTTGCAGAACCAAGCTTTAAATCATTAGCCATTGCCAAATGCCTTCAGTACTCTGTGTGTATGCATGAGTAATGTGTGTGCATGCATGCGTTCGTGCATGTGTGTGTAAAAAATATCTTATATATAAATCACTGAGTATAAACATGTGCATATATGTGTGTGTGTGTGTGCGTGCGTGCGTGCGTGCGTGCGTGCGTGCGTGCGTGCGTGCGTGCATGCGTGCGTGCGTGCGTTCATGCCTGCCTGTGCGTGTGTGTGTGCGTACGTACGTGCGTGACTATTAGTGCATGCGTGTGTGCATGCGTGTGTATGTGTCTTTGATTAGGAGTAAATGTATCATGTGCCATAACTACATAAATACATCAAGACCCTTCAACCACTAGAAGAACTGACAATACAGAGAGCGCCTGCAGGCGGATATATTAGCTATCTTTGATCGTGATATCATATCATTGTTATGATTATTTGTGTGAATCCATCAGTTCTGAACAACGATTATTCTGACAGGATTGACACTATTGTATGACTTCCTTAATGTTGAAATATGAGATTAGAATGATCAATCAGTAATAGCATAATGAACAAATGCTATGTGTAGTTCTATTCTATAGTGCTTGATGAGAATTGCGATGTGACATTAACTCTTGAAATTCCAGTGTCTCAGTTTAATTCTCTTAAGACTCATATCAGCCAAAAGTGGCTTCTGCAGTGGTCTTGAGAAATGTCAATTTGCAGACCAAGAGAAGGCTATTTTTTAAAATTTATCACTGGAATCACCCCAGCGGTAAATTTTCGAAAATAGTTTTCTTGGTCTTCAAATGGAGATTTTATATGAGAAAAATATAAATTTTCTTTAACAAATTTAACGGCTAAATGGTTAAAGACACCTATACAGGTAAGCTGTAGAATGTTCTGAAACTAATTTTACTGGCACCGGTTGCTGCTATAGGCAGCGGTTGCTCCTAGTCAAATTAGTTTCAAAATATTCTAAGAATTCCTCTGTAATGGGTTTGAGTAATGTCCATTTACAGGCCAAGAGAAGACTATTTTTGAAATTTTACCACTGAAATGACTGGCTCGGTAACCGAGCCAACCATTACAGTGATAGATTTTCAAAAATAGTCTTCTCTTCGCCTGCAAATGGCCATTCAATAAGTAAATATTTTAATTTTTCGAGGAACTTTTTTCATTAAAGGGTTAATTCTTTCCTCCCTGAAAGCCCAGATTCTCCATTTCCAAGCAACAATACAGGAAGGCTGTGAATAGTTTGAAATTAATTCAACTGTTAGTGGTTGCTGCCTAAGGTTTAAGGCTTCCATTCAAATTACATTCCTGATATTCAACAGCATGCATGTATATCTGTGATCATCATCTGTCTTCTCTCAAGCTGCAAGAGTTAATACAATTTTAAACATTTTAAAAATTTTGAATTTGAAATGTCTCCAAATAACTGTCTTTCATAATGTTTTTGTATTCTTCCTCTAACATTTTTTGTGCAGGTTTATTACAGGATAAGTAGTTTTTAATGATGAAAATTGTTGTAATCTTCCTATTTCTTCTGCAAAATAAGTTTCATCTTTCCAAAAGCACTGGCTTTCCACGTGATTCCTTTGGTTTGATTCTTAAGTGTGTGGACTCCGTGTATTGTTGCCACTGGGAAGTACTGGGAGGTTGATATTAGAAAGTAACCATCAGATATGTGAATCTATATGTCATGGGTGAATTTACAATCTCAACATTCTATTGAATATTTTGCAACTAATTTGACTGGCATTGGTGATGGGCAGCAACAGCCCCCAGTTAAGTTAGTTTCAAAATATTTAGCCATACAGAACCATCTTATATGATAACTGTTTCCTGAAGGTTAATTTAAAGTTCTCATGTCCCATTTATTGTCACTTACTCAGATGGTACATATGCGAGTCTCTGGGATGGGTCATCTCAAGGTGCCATCATTGTCTTTCTGAAAGGAGGGAATGAATTCACTGCTGGTATGTATTAACCCTTTATTAATGGTCAAGATTTCTCAAGAAAATTTACATTTTTCCTTCGTGAATGTCCATTTGTAGGCCAAAAGAAGACTATTTTTGTACATTTATCACTGGAATGACTGGGTCACTTATTGTTGGCCTATAAATGGACATTTCTCAAGAACATTGCAAAGACCACATCTGACCAACCTGATCATTAAAACGTTAAGGCAATCAGAGTGAAGACTGCTCATTCGTGTTAGCTAACCTGGCAGGATGGCCAAGTGAACTTATGCCGTGGCGACCCTCCGGCATTCGTCTGTCTGTCTCAACTTCTTCTTTAAACAATTTCTCAAGAATCACTAGGCCGATTTCAATTGTATTTAACAGGAAGCATCTGTAGGGAATGGGGGATTCAAGTTCATTCAAACGAAGCCAATTTGGCCATTGGCCACCTTGGATTTTGACTGATATTTAGAAACGTCTTTAAAAAATCCCCGAAATCACTTGGGGTTTTGGGGGGGGGGGCAAGTTTGTTCACGGTAACTTGATTGCCCAAATGGATGACCTAATTTTCGCGAAAACAAATTCTCCAGAATCGCTTAACGGATCAGACCAAAATTTTGGAGATATATGATAAGGGACTAAGGGCCATTAAAGTGTGTTCAAGGGAAGTTGATAGATCAAAAACATGGCTGCCATGGGCCCTAGGAAGATATAGCTTGTTTGACGGCCATATTGGATTTCTTTATTTGACAGATTTTGTAGCCAAAATTAATCTTATATAGGTTTTTGGGTATTGTTATTTCAAATGGGCTATTTTGGAAACTTGGATAAATGGTTTGGCGGCCATCATGGATCTTTCGTCTGACAAAAGATTTCAAGTATATGTGGCACAAAGCCTCCATATGGCATAGAAATACAGGTTTGTTCAAATAAAGCCGGTCAACCAATTTTCCCGGTGGCCATCTTGTAATTTTGCCGATTTAATAAACTATCGGGCCAAAATTTGTGAGATATGATTAGGGACTAATGGCCATTAAATGTCTTCAAGAATCACTGGGCTGATTTAAAGTATATTTGGCAGGAAACAACCATAGACCTTAGAGATCCAGGTGGATCGATTCAAAACTCAGGAAAGGTCATCTAGGGCAGCAGCTGAACCAAGTCTGTCCAAGGGAAGATGAGTAGCCTAATGCTTTAGCGACTATCTTGAATGACCTAGTTTTCACGAAAGCAACTTCTACAGAAGGGCTGAACGGATCTGGCTGACATTTGGGAGATATGATTAGGGAATAAAGGCCATTAAAGACATTTAAAGAAACATGGCCGCTGACCAACTCCTTAGGGTTCTACTTATAGTTACAGGCCTTTCTTGTTGAAATGCATATGGTCTAGGTGAGCGATATAGTCCCCTTGGACCTCTTGTTCCTGCTCATAAGGCATGTATGGTTGACAGTACCAGAATCTCATTACATGTTTTGTGAATTAGGTTTCTTCTCTGATAATGATTAACTGTTTTCTGCGGCCGAAAGGATTGGAATGTTCTTTCAGCTGCAATCAGTTTTCTTCAACCTTCTTCTCTATGTCTTGTGTGTTGCGCGACTCTAGGTCTCTTCTCTTTTGTGGTTCTAGATTATGTCCTTTCCAGAGTATTCATCTATCAAACTGACGTCGTATGACGTCATAATCAGCTAAGTAGCGTGTAGGATGATGTCATAATCATTACATCATAAATGATTCTATTTGGCCCGTCTTTAATTGTACAAATTTTATGTCTCTACTATTTAATAAACATGCTGTTGAATATTTAGAAACTAATTTGACTGGGCGCTGTTGCTGCCATAGGCAGCAACAGCGCCCAGTCAAAGGAAGTTCAGTGATTGATCGATCCCAACATGAGCGAGCTGTGGTTGGAGGTTAGCTAGAGATGGCGAGCCATAGCTAAAAATGGAAAGGTTCATTTTCAAAGTCTCAGGTCGCGCAGTCACAGAATGTTTGCTGCTTGTCCAGTGTTTCCTAGTGATCAGGATGATGGCCATCCGTCTTGAGGAATGTACATATAAAAGTGAAGAGAAGACGTCGAAAATTATCACCAGTTGGATTGACTTGGTTGATAAATGAACCAGTAATACCATTGGTAAATTAAAAAAAATACTCTTCTCTTAACCTGTGGATGGACATTCACTAGGCAAAATTTTTTTTTTTACAAATCTTGACCATTAAAGAGTTACATTTATGTGTTGGGTCTGTAGGTTTTCTAGTTCTGTAATTCTCAATTGTGTCATTAGAAGGGTACATCAAATAACACTCACTTTTGGAGCTAATTCTGAACAAAGAATACGTCCAAATATTGGACTCTGAAGGAACACAATGAACACATTGCTTATATACACCTGTGCAAAAGTTAAGCACCACCCTATTTTTACGCACATGCGAGGGTATATTCATGTGCTATGAAGAAAGCAATAGCATAAACATTTATGTACCCATCCATCTTAGTGCAAGAGGTAATAATGCAACTAGAGGAATGCTGATTATGATGGTGGGGAAACACTGTATGTTTTTGTTTGAACTTGAAAACGAGGCCTGAATATGGTTACGTTGACACAACTGACAACTATTGCCCTACAGTTGACACACGTGGCTAGATTGTCATTAATGGTGTCTGAAAACGAAGTTTAACATCTGTGCACGAGTTTGAGACTGTCATTATTAATACCGGGTATATCCACCTTGTGCCTGGATGACGGCCTGGACACGACGTCTCATGCTGGTCACCAACCGACTGATACGCCATTGTGGTATTCGTTGCCATTCAAGATGGAGTGCGTCTGTTAATTCCTGTAGGTTCTGCACAGGAGGATCCCTCCCTCCTCACCATGTTTCCCAGAATGTCCCAGATATGCTCAATAGGGTTCATGTCAGGGCTCCTTGCTGGCCATGGTAGGGTTTCGATGGCATTCTGGCGGAGGTATTCATGCACAGCTCTAGCACGATGTGGTCGGGCGTTGTCATCCATGAATATAGGGTGGGTTCCAGGTGCATGATTTACAAAATGAGGGACCACAACTCTATCCAGTATGGAATCTTGATATCTTTGTCCATTTAGTGTTCCAGGTACAGTCAACAGATCCAGCTTACAATCAAATGAGATGCACCCCCATATCATAACGGAACCTCCACCAAATGGAACTTCTTCCATGATGTTACGTTGGTCGTACGCCGTGCGTCTGGACCTCCATACACGAGTTCGACCATCTGTGGCATGAAGCAGGAACCGACTTTCATCGGACCAGTGTACCCGTCTCCAGGATCTCATGTTCCAGTGTCTTCTTTCGTTGCACCACCTCAGACGCTCCTCTTTGTGGTGTGCAGTGAGGAGAGAACGTCTGACAGGTCTCCTAGCTTTCATGCCAGCAGCATACAGTCTCCTTTTGACGGTAGACATTGACACTCTATTGCGCGTTTCCCATTGCTGGCTGAGCACTCTGCTGTTGGTGAATGGAGATCTCCTAACAAGGCGTACTAGGGCTCGATCATCACGGGCAGTAGTCTTCTTCGGTCTTCCAGATCTAGGCCTGTCCTTCACCTCGTTAGTTTGCCCATGTTTTGCAATCAAACGACTGATTACAGTATGGTTAATGTTCAGCTGTCTGCCAATCTCTCTGCATGACATACCAGTGGTATGCATGCCTATGATTTGCCATTTCACATGATCACTTAACCTTCGTCTTGCCATAGCGGTTCACAATCAAGAGCTAATTCTCTCTGTACAAATAAACCACGGTCATGAACACAAAATTCCTAATCTTGTCGCCTAAATCTGTATGTAATGTTCTACACCTCAAACTGGACTTTTACATAGCTGAACACGTGTGCTGTTTCCCGCCACGCACGGACATCAAGCGGCGTGAAGTCATGCATGCATGTGCATTTCGTACTTGGAATTATGTCAGCTAACGCGGGGACAAAAAGTATGGCAGTCTAGTTGTACCATCATGTTTCTACGTTCTATTGTTTTTGCTGGTGCTTAACTTTTGCACAGGTGTATATATTATTATATGATATATCAGTTGTAATTTGCTACATATCTTGTTTAATATTTTTATTTTTATTACTTTGTGTTGCACATAGTGCATGTAAATGATTCTAAAGTTATGTATATAGATATATATATATGTTATATATATATATATATATATATATATATATATATATTATGCCATGTGTCTTTCATGAAACACTTAACTGTCTAGCCGCTGCAAGCCACCAGACACTAATTTCAATGAGCAAAAACTCTTGACTTGCTGAATATTTAGCCACCAACAACTTTCAGTCAAATTGTTTTAGAAATATTTAGCATGGCCAGAGATATAACCCTTGGAATATGTCATCTGTAAAAAGTCAGTAGTCAGACGGTTAATCATATAATTAGCAGTTTGTAATTACTCATACTTAAACTTTCCATCACTCACAATGTTGTATCAATATATTGCCAGACAATCAGGTTACTTTAATCTTCTACTGCATTCTGAGTGTTAAAAGTTTGACTGGATCGCTTCCTGTGGACAATCCACAGCCATTTTCGTGATTTATTAACAACATACTAGATAGAGGATAGTGTCTTTGTTGAGAGGGATTAATTCATTATAGGCACATGTACCTGTATTTATCTTTTATCAAAAGTACATGTAGCATGCATTATTTAGAAGCAAAACTGCGGTACATGTATGGTATTCTCATTCTACCTTAAAGTAGAACACACAAAATTTGTGTGATTATAGTCAAATTCTTACACAAAATTGGTGTGATTATAGTCAAATTCTTACACAAAACTGGTGTGATTATAGTCAAATTCTTACACAGAATTTGTGTGATTATAGTCAAATTCTTGCAAAAAATGTGTTTGATTATAGTCAAATTCTTACACAAAATTTGTGTGATTATAGTAATATAGTCAAATTGTTGCACAAAATTTGTGTGATTATCGTAAATTTCTTACACAAAATTTGTGTGCTTATAATCAAAATCTTGCACAAAATTTGTGTGATTATAGTCAAAATCTTACACAACATTTGTGTGATCATAGTCAAAATATTTCACAAAATTTGTGTGATTATAGTCAAATTCTTACACAAAATTTGTGTGATTATAGTCAACATCTTAGAAATCTCAAAATTATTTGAACTGTGTGCGTTCGGGCGTGCATGCGTGTAATGATAAAAGCACATATGCATTTCAAATATTTTTGCGAGCAGTAAGATTATAATCATGGAGATGACTGCATTGTTTGATCTATTAAAGACAGTGTGAGGTGAATACCAGTGACGGTGTGTGTGGGTGTCTAGTACTAGATAAGGTGTGTTATGCTGTACAGCGACTTACTTTATGAGCTGATTATAATGCATGTTG
This sequence comes from Chaetoderma sp. LZ-2023a, assembly GCA_034401795.1. Classification (NCBI taxonomy): domain Eukaryota; kingdom Metazoa; phylum Mollusca; class Caudofoveata; order Chaetodermatida; family Chaetodermatidae; genus Chaetoderma; species Chaetoderma sp. LZ-2023a. The sequence continues at coordinate 27,139,310 of CM067373.1, read as the reverse complement.
TTTTCACTGATATGGCGGTATTCAGCCATCTGGATCAACACATTGACTGAAAATCTGAAAAGTTATCAACAATATTGAGAACAACAAAATATGAAAGCCTTTAGTCCAAGACTGAAAACATATATCCAATATTTCTCATGGCATCTAAATTTTGGAGGTCCCAGGGACCACACACCCTGAAATCTGAGGCTCCCGAAAATAAAACTCGGATTCTCACGCAGTTTCTCTCATCAATGCTAAAATTGGAATATACCATGGATTCACACCTTTGAATTGTGGGTGTTCCATGCTAGATTGGATTAGAATAGATAGATTCATCAAGGGCTTATCCATTCTTATTAAAGCTTTATCGATGAGGTATATATCATTATTGCATCAAGTCTCCATAACGAACATGATTTGCAGTTTTTCATGCTTTTACTTGGTTTATTTCTGTGTGCACTAAGAACTATAAGAATATTAAAATTGTTCAAGGGACATTTAAATCATTGACTGTCTGGCTGCTGAGTTTTTGCAAACGACATGTTCCAACTGTTACTCTGGACCGGCTAAATATTTTCAAAACAATTTGACTGAAAGTTGTTGGTGGCTAAGCCACCAACAACTTTCAGTCAAATTGTTTTCAAAATATTCAGTAAGTCAAGAGTTTTTGCTCAATGAAATTATTATTTGGTGACTTGCAGCAGCGAACCAGTTCATGGAATAAAGGCTTATGAGATCTCAATGAAATTCCCGGCTCTGTGTTATACCATGATATCTACTATACGATGGTCTATTCTATAGCATACCATAGCAAGCACTACTTTGTGACACTGCCACACGAGATGCGAATTATGCCGCAAAGCGAATAAGCCTTGATATGTGGGACACAGTCCTTTCTGGCATGTCTTGGTTTTCGGAATTCTTAGAAATCTTTATTCATGAGTGGTAAATAGGAAGTCCAGTCAAACCTGTCTATTGGATGGACCGTGGATGCGTTTGGACTGTCTGATATGTCTGATAGATACATTAGTAGTGTTAAAATAATTCAATTAAAGCTACTGTACAGCTCATAAATAAGTCAACATATGTAATAATTAAAATTATGATATTTTGCAAACAGTTTGAGTGAAGATAGTTTCTGCCTTAGTAGGCAGCAACTTCCCATCCACTGTTTTAAAAATATTCTTATCTCTGTCTCAGCAAGCAGAGAAGTGATAATGTCTGTACAGCTTATGAATAAGTTAACATGTTTGCAAAACTAAATTAGAAACATCGTAGTCCATTGCATATTTTGTATATAATGGAGGAATCCAGTTTCACAGTCAGTCATATGACGTTATAATCAACTACATAATCAATTATGTCATGATTGACAGGATTTAGTCCATCATAATGATTAATGATCCGGCAAGTTGTACAAATTGTATGCCGTTACTATTTAATAAACGTACTGTTGAATATTTTAATTAATTTGACTGGGCGCTGGCATCAACAGCACCCAGTCAATTAAGTTTCGAAATATTCAACAGCTTACCTGTATAGTTATTAGTTTTCTGGAAATTGAGATTGAGAGAGCGGGGATCGATTGATCCCAACATGGGCAAAATGTTGGTGGAGCGTATGTAGAGATTGGTGGGGCATAGTTAAAACTGGATTCCCCCATTGTATTGGAAGACATTGCTGCCCTAAGGCAGAAAATCTTCGAATGCAATCTCTGTTCTCAATATTCAATGGTATGTTTTATTTAGTTTTGGACACATGTTAGGTTATTTCTGAGCTATATTGTATGTAATCTTAACTGTCTCACTGCTACAAGCCACCAGGCAATAAATTCAATGAGCAAAAACTACTGACTTGCTAAATATTTCGAAAACAATTTGACTGAAAGTTGTTGGTAGCTTAGCCACCAACAACTTTCTGTCAAATTGTTTTCAAAGTATTTAGCGGGTCCAAAGATATAACCATTGGAATATGTTGTCTGCAAAACCTCAGCAGTCAGACAGTTAATGACATTGTAGAGAAACTTTGCCTGCTGATAAATGTTTAACCCTTTAACACTCGAATTTTTTCAAGAAAATTTTCTGATAAAAAAATGCCAATTTGCAGATCAAGAGAAGACTATTTTTGAAAATTTACCACTAAAATGACTGGCTCAGTTATCGAGCCAGTCATTCCATTGGTAAATTTTCAAAAATAGTTTTCTTTTCGTCTGCAAACAGACATTTCCCAAGACCACTGCAGAAGCCATTTTTGGCTGATATGAGTGATAAATGTTTAATATATAATAGATCATATATATTTTGTGACATATCTCTACAGCATGTGCAACACGATCATGGAAATATATCTCAAATAAAACATCATATTTTTTTATACAAGAATTTTTGTGTTTTTTATTCGTAAACAGTTTTTGTTCATTAATTATATATAATGAACTTCTAAGCAGGTGATGTGTGTGCTTTATAGATCATGTTTGATCAAACCTCATGCTTTATTACCGACCTATGTTACAGGAAAATGTGTTCCTATAGGCGGATGTGCATCATCAGTTCATTAACTCTAACCCTTAAATTTGTTCAAGAAAATTTCAATTTTTTCATTCAAAATATCCATTTGTAGAGCAAGAGAAAGCTATTTTTGAAAATATACCACTGGAATGACTGACTCGGTAAATTTTCAAAAATATGCTTCTCTTGGTCTGTAAATGAACATTTCTCAAGACCACTGCTGAAGCTGTTTTGACCGTCTAGAGAAATACCTTTTGAGCCACAAAACAACGACCCCTTATAATATGTGGTCTGCTTGAACAGATGTCTTCCATGAATTTCCATAAAATGACCCATTCTGGTATCAAAAGTTATTTGGCCAAAATGGTATGCATTAACCTTAGATGATAATTCCAGTTGTTATTACACCACAAAAACATCCATTACCGTTCAATCACTACCTGCTAAATCAATTATCTGCATTTAGCTGCCAGAATAAGATGTTTATGCTTGCATACACTCCTCCCCATGCCTATTCCTATAAATATGGCCCCTCAACCAGGCTACTGTTTAGGTCCATCTCCAGTATATGTATGTATGTATGTATGCATTTATATAGCGCCAATTCCAGAATTAACTGCCCAAAGGCGCTTTACAAAAGTTAAAGCTAATTTAAAAGAGTGAAATATGCTCTTTGGAACAAATGGGTTTTAAGAAGAGTTTTGAAAGCCTCAACATTGTTGCTGTTTTGAATGTTGGATGGAAGGTCGTTCCAAAGTTTTGGTCCAGCTATGGAGAAAGCACGCTCTCCAATGACAGGATTGGAATTGGGTACTACGCAGAGTAGCTGTTCACTCGATCTTAGTGCTCTCGGTGCTATTCGTCTAGTTATGAGTGATGATAAATACGTTGGGGCTAAGTCATGTAGGCATTTGAACACGAAAAGTGCGACCTTAAATTCGATTCGTTGTTCCACTGGCAGCCAGTGTAGCTCTTTGAGGACGGGTCGAATGTGTTCATGCACTTTTGTTCTGGTTATTAACCGGGCTGCCGTATTTTGTGCTCGTTGGAGACGTTGTAAGCTGATATTAACTGATATAGACTTGCACCAGTCTGTATTCACTCCATATTGACGCCTGTCACTAAGCACGCTTGCGCCCTGGAGCCCAAATAGGAAACAGATTCACTTTAAAATTATTCTGCAAGCAGAACAACTGCACAAATATTATCAGAAAGTTTTTATAGCTTTGCGCTGTATCAGCTTACTATTGAAGGACTTCCTCACGCTAAGATATGCCTACTATGAAGTCTATCCTCCCCAAATTATGTTTTTGGAAGTATTTCGTGGTTATATTGAACTTTATAACTGTATATAAATGTTACCGGTTTTCGTGGGTTTCATTTTCGTGGTAACAACTTTAATATGCCTAAGTCATCATCATATAAAAACACTCTATTACTCCAGTGAGCCCTTAATCACTTTCAGTTAAAGAAAAAATAGTGCTTTACAAGGAATTACGTTTATTTCCCTATGATAGAAAACAGTCTTGAATTTGAACTTTTCCGGCCTTTCTTTGAAAGGCGTTTGCATGTTTCTAGACTCCTTTTATCGAAATTCTAAGCTGTATGCTTCTTTCGTAATCTTTTTTCGTTTTTAAGAGTCTGTTTTAACGAACGATAAATCAAGTGCACGTCCTCAATCTGTGAACGAGTTCACTCTGTGGAGTATGGAGGACATGTCTGTTTTAAGTGCACTACGTGTACCCCCACATCGATGTGCGGGTTTTGCATAGGGTGGTCTGCGTTTGTATCTAAGTTTTCTTTAAGGATTATTCGTCCTTACAGTGCTGCCCTCTGGTCATCCTTCTCCTACCTCCGTTGCTAGTAAGACAAAAGCTGTGTCTTTTGCAATATTCTAATATGTCTAATCCAGCAGCGACTGAGGGGTGGGGGGGGGAGCCTGCTTCAGCGAATTCGGAAGCCTTTTTAGCTTTATTGGCAAGATTTTAATCCTTCGATGTAGTCTTGACTAAAATCTTTAGACAAAAGAATTTCTTCTGCCATCATAGAGGCCAAGAAACAGGAAGTTTCTTCTTCAATAGCCCGAGGTCTAGCGGGCGTTCCCGCATATGGGGAAAACCGATTCCTCTAACGTCTATGCAAGAAATCAGGTCTCCTAAACAAAAGTCTAGAGCGACAAAGCTCTCGAAGGTGATCTCGTAGCAGGTCACCGGGTCAAACCCACATTAGTCTTGAGGGTGATAGGCATAACCTCAAGCAGTGGTGGCGGCGGCAGAAGCCCCCGTCCAAAATTTTGGTCATACCGGTCGTCAAGATTCTTCATAGGTCACCTATAGCCATAGTCCGCAATCTAGCTCCATTCCGACCGTTTCCGGTATGACTTCCGGTTTTGCAGGACATCCGGGTCTTCAAGATCCGGTTCTTACTTCCGTTCCGACCGTTTCCGGTATGACTAATAAACTCTTTCGACTTCCGCTTCCGGTTGGGACGTAACGTCCAGTCTAGTGGATGAATAAAGAACAAAGAGCAAATAATTAAAGCAAATAATCTCTCGAAGGTGATCTCGAGCAGGTCACCGGGTCAAACCCACGTGAGTCTTGAGGTTGTAAATAAGAAGAAAAGGCATGACCCTCAAGCAGTGGTGGCGGCGTCGGAAGCCCCCGTCTTTAACATATATGCCAATGTCAAAGTCTTAGATCAGTTGTGGTGGATTCAGGTCCTCAGGACAGGGATTACTTCCGTTTTCCGGATTTACCTCCGTTCTTTCCATATCCGGTCTGACTTCCGGTTTGCTTATTTCCCGTTGCTATTCTTATTCTGTTTTTTTACTGTATATCCGGGTTCAGTTTCTGGTTGTCTTCTTCCGGTTTGCGCATTTCCGTTTCCTATTTTTTCACTTCCGGATTCGTACATCCAGGGATAGGGTCATTACCTGTTTTCATGGTGTTCTATGATTAACGTCCGGTTCTGTTTTCCTTTTTTGGATTTCCGTGGATAGCTCTTACTGAGATTCCAGGTTTGTTTGTCCTAGGATCTAGTCATCATCTTGCCTAAGAGTTAGTCTTATTTCAGTAAGTGCTTTTAAAATCGGAATGTTTAATCGCTGAAAATATTAATTCCGAGACATTGCCAGTTTTGAAGTCTCTCTTCGAATTGTAGATATTCAGCATTTATTCTTTTATCTGAAACAATTCAACGTAATTAAAGACTCTTCCGACTGGTTGCCGGATGGGTTTTTTGTTGGAGCCGATAAGTCAGTCAGTATTCAACGCATTATCACTAGATACATAATTTTTAATTTCATCCAACTTTAGATGGCCAGTTGTCTTCGGGCCGTTCAGCCTTTTTTCGCGCTCTTTTTTCCTCTTATGTCGGCAGGTTGACATATTTATTTTAACCAAAGGGAGTTTATTTGTTGAAGAAAATCCCTGTTTCTAGCGTAATTCTTAGTCTAATTCTGACAGGCGCTGAAAGGAAACGATTCAGTCGTGGATTCATAGGGAAGAGAATGGCTCTAAGATTAATGATTACAAGATCAAGAAGACGCTGAGAATAGAGAAATAAGACAAAAAGGGTGAAGGAAGAAGGAATAAAAGGTTTTGGTGAGTCATTTCGCTTTGGTTTTATATCGCCTCTGTCTTTCAGCATTTGTTTCGTGATTCAACCTGTAGTGTTTTCATCATAATCAAGTATCAGTGTTTTGTGTATTTAACATTCGAGCTGTTCCCGGAGATTCATTATCAATCTATCAATCATTCCTTTTATTGGCATATCAAACTCAATGACATCCGTCTTTGCAAGATGATAATATTGGTTCTAAGTCTTTAAATATAAATAAGTAAAGATAAGTATAGGTCTCTTCCTTCATCCTTTGCGTCTTCTCCTTCTAAAGTTTTCTTCTAGTCATGTTCTCCTTCCTCTCTCTCTCTTTCAGTTTTCTTCTTTTTTCCCTCTGGGGTTTTCCCGTACTTCATCTTCGATCAATCCTCTCCAGGGATCTTCTGGTCCTGTTCTTTCTTCTTCATCTTCCATTCTTCTTAATTCCTCTCTTCCTCCTTCTTCCTCTTCTTCCTCCTTTGATCATGTTGATCCTATTGTTTCTGTCGTTCTCTCTTTTGAGCTTGAGTTTCAAATTGTTGATTAAGGTCTGGTTTTCTCATTGTTTTCTGTGCTTAGGGATTCGTCCTTTGTTCGTTCTTTCATGTCAGCTTTTTTCTCTATTCTTTCAAGTTTTTCCGCTAGTGGCCTGAATCACTTTCCATGTCCTCTGGTCAGAATGTTGTATCTGATCACATTCCTTCGGATCAATCTTATTCCTTTTCTGATTCTTTACAGTTTTCTCTTCAAGCTTCCAGGAGGCCTTGCTCTCCTCTTTCCATTTGAACTATTGATTCTATGGCTTCTGGTGATTCTTCTGATAATTTTTCTTTTCCATCTCCTAATCCTTCTTCTAATTCTTCAATTCCCAAGTCAGTCAGGGCTGAGGAGATTTTGTCCCGTCAGGGTCTCTTCGGATGTCTGGTCCCTGGCTCACAGGTGGATTGCCTAGACTCTTCCTCTTCATTTTAAGGACGGGTTCTATAGACCTTCCTTCTTTTGTGTCAGCTCTTTCTTCTTCTAATTCTTCTTTCTTGTCTCCTCAGGTCCTTCCAATTGTCAATTTGGTCATTAACATGTTAGTTTTCTTTGAATGATGTTAATTCTAAGGAATCTTCTCTTACCTCTAAATGTGATGCTCCCTTTTCAGATCCCAAAAGATGATTACTTACGAGTCGCCACCTCTCTCTCTCTCTCTCTCTCTCTCTCTCTCTCTCTCTCTCTCTCTCTCTCTCTCTCTCTCTCTCTCTCTCTCTCTCTCTCTCTCTCTCTCCTTCCTGGGAAGTTCTTTCCTCTCATGTTAAAGTTTTTTCGAAGGTTAGTCAACCCCCTGCTCTTAGAGCGAGAGGGGGGGGGGGGGGGCAGGCTTATTTTTACAGACCTAGTTCAAGGTCTAGTGGTAGGTTTTCTCACAGAGGTTTTTCAAGCTAAGAGAGTTAAGATGTGGCCTCCACCCAAGTAGATCCAACCCCTTCTTCTATTTTATCTCTTCTCTTCCTCTTCTTGGCTCTTTGGATCCGTCGGTCCAGGGCCTTATACATACATGAGAGCATTCAGCCTAGGGTAGGAATTCCTGCCCTGTCATTAAATCTTAGTAAAATGAAATGATCTCTATTCATTCTGAAACATTCAATTCTGCATTAATCTTAATTTAACAGGGGGTGACATGATTAAATCTCATGATTTTTACTCCCAAGGCAAGATGGAGACCATCTCCCAGATCATTTCCACTCTAGATCAGGGTATGTGGTCGTTTTCCATCGATCAAAATGATGCCTTCTTTCATGTTCTCATTCACCCTTCCTTCAGAAAATTCCTGAGATTTGCTTACAAAGATCGAGTTTGGCAGTTTCGCACCATGCCTTTTAGCCTGACCATGGCTCCTTTTCTTTTTTACTCGCCTATTCTCAGCCGTGGCAGGAATTTTACGCTGTCATTCTATCCATCCCCACGTTTATATAGTCGATTGGTTAGTAAAGCAGTCTTCCTCAATTCTCTCAGGAATTCTTCCAGAGATTTGCAGTCTGGCATGCAACCTAGGGTTGATTTTAAATCTGAAGAAATCAAGCCTAGGTCCCTCTCAAATCTTCACGCATCTAGGCATTTTTTTCGATCTGGCTCAGGGTCTAGTCTTCCCCTCAAATCCAAGAATAAAGGCTTTATCAGTGGCAATGGAAATCCTGTCTTCCATGGTCTGAGCAAGATTTCTGCTAAGATTGATAGGTTTGATGGTCAGCGTAGAGAATGGTATTCCATAGGTGGCGCTGATGAGAAGACCCTTCCAAATGTATTTAATGTCCCTTTGGAAGTTGTCAGTTCTCTTATATCAACGGGCAGGGGGGTACAAGGTCATTCCTCCTTTGTCTAGAAGTGTGGAACCTTCTCTTATGGTGTCGCAAGAATCAGATTCTTCTAGTGTCTTCTCATGTCCCAGGCAGTCTGAATTTTCTTGCGGACCAACTGTCACGTCCCAGCAAATTCGCCCACACAGAGTGGCAGTTAAAGAGGTCAGTTGTCAAAGCGATTTTCAGTCTTATGGATCGTCCTCTAGTAGATCTGTTTGCGACCTCTGAATGCTCAGATCTTCTCTTTCATGTCTCCTTTTTCGGACAGTCAAGCCCTGGCAGTGGATGCCCAGTCTCAGTCCTGGACAGGAATGTGCGTCTATGCATTCCCTCCAACGATTTTGATTCCGTTAGTGTTGAAGAAGGTCAAAGAACAAATCTGCGAGATTCTTTTAATAGCTCCTTTTTGGTCAAAGAGGATTTGGTTTGTAGACCTTCTAGATCTCCTGGTAGACTTCCCTCGTCTTCTTCCATTCTCCCAGGATCTTCTGTCTCAAGTAAGAGGTCTTTGTCTTTATCCAAACCCAGAAATCTTCAGTCTGTGTTTGGAGAATATCGAAACTAAAGTCTACGAGAATAAAGTTTCTTCAAGATCTCCGGTTATTATCGATTCTTCCAGAAGAGAGTCGACCTGCAGAGTTTACAAGTGTCGACTTAAAATTTGTGGAGAATGGTGTTCAGATCAAGGTCGCGTGCCAGATTCTGTTTCTATTCCCTAAGTATTAGACTTTTTAACAGATCTCTTTGATTCCTTACATTTATCAGCTAATACGGTTAGGGGATATAGATTTTCTCTGGCATCTTCTCTTCCTTGCCTGCTGTATGCCGATGTCAAGGACACTAAGACCGTTAATAGTTTTTATTAGAGGTCTAGGCAATATTCATCCTCCGATAGCTAAGCCTTTATTTTCATGGAACTTGGCTTTGGTTCTTCAAGTGCTGGCAGGCCGTCATTTTGAACCTCTTTCCTCTATTAGTATTAACGGCCTCTGCTAGAAGGCATTCAGAAATTCATGCTTTTTCTGCTGAAAGGGAGAGATTTATAGTTTCAGGAGACGGTTTGGTTTTATATCCCAGAAGGGATTTTTTTATCTAAAACTTGGTCTAACTAGTTTCCTGCTAGTCCGATCATTTTAAAATCATTATCGTCTTTTTCGCCTTCCGACAAACTCTGATGTCCTGTTAGGGCATTAAGAATGTACAAACAGCAAACTGATTTCAAAAGATTTGATCCGTCCCTTTTGCGGGTTCGTCTGTTGTTTTATTAACCACTATAAAAACATACTTACTGTTCAATCACTCCGACTCGGCCTCAGCCACCCCGCGTGGAATTGATTTGAGAATTTGCCTATAATATTTGGCACTTAAATTCAGAAAAGTGAATCTGTTTCCTATTTGGGCTCCAGTGCGCATGCGCAAGCGCGCTTAGTGTCAAGCGTGACTATGGAGTGAGTATAGACTGGTGCCAGTCTATATCAGTTAATATACTGAAGATGGACCTAACCAGTAGCCTGGTTGAGGGTCCATATTTATCGGAATAGGCATGGGGAGGAGTGTATGCAAGCATATAAATCTTATTCTGGTAGCTAAATGCAGATAATTGATTTAGCAAGTAGTGATTGAATGGTAAGTATGTTTTTATAGTGGTTAATAAAACAACAGACCAACCCACAAGGGGGGGTCTGTGGGGGGGGGGTTCCTTGAGCCCATATAATACAGTTTTTCATTGGGCATTATTATTCAACAATTTTATGCAGTTTTCGACCAGATTGTATGTGCATGCGTGCACGATGGGTTTAGGGCATGCATTTGTGGGTGTGTGTGGGTGGCGTGTGTGCGTGCAAGCATGCGTGCATGTGGGTGGTTATCCTTAATTGAATTAAGGCTCATTAAACATGTTACATGAAAAACAACCAGTGGCCACAGCTCATAAATATGTTATGGTGTTTCGAAAACATGAACAGAAACATGTTACTTGGTATAGTTTTGAACACGATCTAAGAAATTTTCTGTGGAATATTTTGGACTTAATTTGATTGGAAGCCATTGCAACAATCATCTGATATTATCATCACAACTAACTGGGCTGTACTGATCTAACATACTTATTTATGAATGTCATCTCAGTTGCACATTATTAGCTCACCTGACCAGAATGATCAGGTGAGCTTATGCTTATGCCATGGCGAGCAAATGGCGTCCAGCTGTCTGTCAACTTGTTCTTTAAACAACTTCTCAAGAACCACTGGGCTGATTTCAATTATATATGGCAGGATGCATCGTTACGAGATAGAGATCCAAGTTTGTTCAGATGAAGCTGATCGGCCCATTTGGCCGGTGGCCATCTTGGATTTTGTCGGATTTTTTGATACTTCTTTAAAAATCTTCTCTGGAACCATTGGGGGATCAATTCAAAACTCATGAAATACCATCTATGGCAAGAGCTGAACCATGTTTGTTCAAGGGAAGTTGATTGGCCAAACAGTTTGACAGCCATCTTGGATGAGCTTAGTTTTCCAATACAAATGTAGCATGTTTTGTGGCCATGTTGGATTTTTTTATATGATGGAGTTTGAAGCCAAAATTGGTTTTATATAGGTTTTTGGGTATGCTGATTTCGTATTTCGACTTTCGAAACTGTCAGATAAATGTCTTCGCGGCCATTTTGGATCTTTTCCTGCTAAAAACTCCCATAATAAAGCAATGCGAAATTTAAAATGTCTTCTCGAGAACCACTGTGCCGATTTCAATTATATTTGGCAGGAAGCATCCTTTGGGCATGGAGATACAAGTTTGTTCAAAGGAAGCCAATCGGCCAAAGTGGCCATCTTGGATTCTGGCCAATTTTTAGAAACATGTTTAAAAATCTCAAACCGCTTGCGGGTGGGGGTGGGGGGGGATTCAATTCAAAACTCATGAAATCTCACAACAGCTGAACCAAGTGTTTTCAAGGGAATATGATTGGTAAAATGTTTTGGCGGCCATATTGGATGACCTAGTTTTAGTGAAAACAACTTCTTCAGTAAATCTAAACAGATCAGGCTTAAATTTGGGAGATATGATTAGGACTTGATACATTTAAAAACATGGCCGCCGTGGATCAATTAAAATTTAGCATGCTTAGCGGCCATCTTGGTTTTCTGCCATGAAAATAGACGTCGCTATTTTCATCTGACATTATTTCAATTCTAACAGGCTTATAAACAGAGAGATGTTATACCGAGGTCATAGCCTGTAGGAGATCTACCAATAGATGAATCCGCTTTTAGCTATGCCCTACCCATCTCTAACTAAGCTCCGGCCATATTTTGACCATGTTGGGATCGATTGAACCCTGAACACTCTGAATCTCCATTTTCAAAAAACTATACGGGTAAGCCAACAGGGCCCATTAATGTTTCCCGTGCCAAAAAAAAATTGGATATTATTGAATATCCAAGCTCTGTGGAGCTTGAATTTACCAGCTAATCCAAGCTTTACTAGATTAGCTTACTAGTATAGGCCACATAAAATTCAAGATAATTCAAGAAAATCGAAGAAAGGCTTAGTTAAAGTAAAATCCACGAAAATTCCAGATAGCTTGAACTTCAAGATAATCTGAGTTAGCTTGGATTTTTTTTACAGATTGTCCCAGCGAACATCAATTAAAAGATAATCCAAGCCAGCTCGAATTTTATTCAAGACAATCACAGCTAATCCTCGCTCTTGAAATAGCTTGGACATTAACATAAAATGGATGCACATACACATAAATATATATATACCTGCAAAGCAGTCACCTTCGTCGTAGCTGAGCTACATGTAATACTCAATAACAAATACAATTTCAGCCAGACATTAACAATGTATGAGTTTCTGACTGATTTGTTTGTTATTCTTATAGACAGAGATTGTTATTGTACCATATTAATTAGAAAGTCATCATCGCTGCATTATTTCCATAGAAATGAAAGTTATACCAAAACTGGTAACTCTGAATAAACCTCAGCAAATCAATAGAAGACGTACCTCCAAATACACTTCCGCTTCCATTTAAGAGTACTGATGCTATGTATTCTATCTGACAATAGTGTCCGTGTGTCCAAACTATTATATTTTATATATCCATAGCTGGTAATGATCAATACAATGAATGTACATGTACATATTGCTCTTTTACAAATACTGTTTAAATTTCATTGCCAATTTACCACGACCAGGTCATGGTCACCTCTACATAACTACAGAACATGTTCTTGCCTTAGTCCAAGCCAATCTATTTCAAGATAATCCAAGGTAGTATAAGTGAATATACAAGTTCAAGAATATCCCAGTACATGTAGCTTGGATTCTTTTTATGGCTAAAGTCCTAGAAAATCCAAGCTAGCTTGAATTCTGAGAGATGGGATCTTCAAGAAGTTCAAGCAACTTCATAAAGTCCAAGCTAATTCAAGGAAATCCAAGCTGATATGGGTTGAATAATTCTCCAATAGCTTGGATATTCAAGAAAATCCAACCGAATCCAAGATACCTTGAATTTTATTTCACATGGGTTAAGTTTCAAAGTATTTAGCAAAATGGATAAGTAGTAAAGCCATACAACTCGTACACATGACAGACTATTAAGAGTTCCTGACAAACTTAGATACGCCATTCACATGACATATTTAAATTGAGAGGTCGGCCTACTTGTGACGTATTTGATTGTCATATACTTGACTGACAGATTAGATTCGTCTATTACTTTCCTGAGCACTAATTAGCAATTCCTTAATAAGCTGTAGTTAGTCTAGCCATGGACGAAGTTCAATAAAGTCACAATATATCAATGACATTTTTATCAGCCATACATAACATGTATCTCCACCAACCAACACAGATCGAGAATATTGTCAAATCTGCATCAGTTGTCATGTGGGATTTGAGAAACGCCAATTGACCTTTTCCACATTGGCATATTTTGGGGAAACACCTTCCCAGAATGCATTGCGCTTACACCTTCTGGCTGGTAAACGTGATAGCCGATACCCAGATAGCATTACTATTAGAATCAGATACAACACACTTTAAGCAGTTTATATGAAGAACTAACTTCATAATATTATTTCTGTATTAGTTTTTATAGTTTTGTAAAATTTCATACAGTTGATTGTAATTTAAAAATACCCCCTATTGTCCACTTGATTTATTGAATCTAGTTAAATGGTGTATTTTACATAGGAGATTTTTTACAGAAATATAGAAAATAATGCGTTAATGTTTAGGCAATAGAATGTGCTTTCCAATAATGTATGACTTAAAGAATATTGTGATTTTAGTTTAGCATGGGAATTTAAGAGCTGGGCACGTGTACACGTTCAGATGACGTGTAGATGGTTACAAAAATTGTAAACGTGTACATGGGAAAACTTTTTTAAAATATACATATTTATATGAAATATGTGCAAATATATTTTGACAAATTAATTCCGAATTTGGCGCTACACTATATCTGTCAATGCTGTCCGATTTCCAAATTAACCCTCTAACACTCAAGCCTGCCAAAAAATGGCTCCTACTTGTACTGTGAGGCTTGAGAAATGCCAATTTGCGGACTAAGAAGAGACACGTTTTGTTTTTGAAATTTTACCTCTGAATGACTGGATTGATAAACAAACCAGTCATTGCTATGGCAAACTTTCAAAAACAATCTCTTGGTCTGCTCATGGTGATTTTTTATGAGAAAGTTGAAATTTTCTTGAACAACTTTGTGAGTTAACGAGATTAACTAATTATACGCTTGTAGCATCAACGTCAGTGTGGGCACATAACTTTGAATAACCAACACCCCTTGTCCGAACACATAGGTGTGAATTACTGTGGCATGGCACGTTACCAAATCTCCCAGTGGACTGCGCACTATCAGCCTTTGATCAACTAATTAATGACCAAATGACTTCTATTTAAATTAAGTTATTCCAGTGGTAAATTTTCAAAAACTTGCTTTGCCATTGCCAGCAAATGGATATCCAGTAATGACAGATTTAACTAATTATACGCTTGTAGAATCAACGTCAGTGTGGGCACATAACTTTGAATAACCAGCACCCCTTGTCCGAACACATAGGTGTGAATTACTGTTCAGGCACGATCTTATGAATGGCGTGGCAAGTTACCAAATCTCCCAGTGGACTGCGCACTATCAGCCTTTGATCAACTAATTAATGACCAAATGACTTCTATTGTGGTCTTGACGAATATGATATTTTTGGAAGTTATTCCAGTGGTAAATTTTCAAAAACTTGCTTTGCCATTGCCAGCAAATGGATATCCAGTAATGACAGATTTAGATTTTTCTTCGCCGATCTTGACCACAAAAAGGTGAATCACTGTTGCTTGCTTGTGATCTGTCCAGGACAAGGGCCAAATAGGAATTTTTGTCAGAGGTCAGTAAACCAGTTGCTTTAATAATCCTGCTTGTGTCAACTTAACACTATAATGGGCAGGCCGGTTAATGTTGTGTCTGCAATGGTCTCAATGAATATCCATTTGCAGGCAAAGAAAAGATTATTTTTGTAAATTTATCATTGGAATGAGTGCATGCTCAAGCCGAATCATTTCAGTGGTAAGACCAGTTTTAAAATAAAACATTTCAGTCTAGTCTTCTCAGAAATACATGTAGTCTTCTCTTGGAATGCATGTAGTCTTCTCAGAAATACATGTAGTCTTCTTCTCAGAAATACAGGTAGTCTTCTTCTCAGAAATACAGGTAGTCTTCTTCTCAGAAATACATGTAGTCTTCTCAGAAATACATGTAGTCTTCTCAGAAATACATGTAGTCTTCTAAGAAATACATGTAGTCTTCTCTTGGAATACATGTAGTCTTCTCAGAAATACATGTAGTCTTCTCAGAAATACATGTAGTCTTCTCAGAAATACATGTAGTCTTCTCAGAAATACACGTAGTCTTCTCAGAAATACACGTAGTCTTCTCAGAAATACATGTGGTCTTCTCTTGGAATGCAAATGGACCATAATCAAGCACAAATTAGGATTTTCATTTTCATTTCACTATAAAGCCAGCCTTAGAAACATCATCTAGAGTGGTCTTGAGACATATCCATTTGGATTACATTAAAAGACTTTTTGTACAGTCCAGTGATAATTTTACAAAATAGTTTTCCATTCCTTTGAAAACAGACATTAACGGAGCAAATATTTATTAATATTTAGTATTCGGTTAATCAAAATGAGTCGCACCATTGAGTGCTTTGAGTCACTGTTGACACACGAGGGTTAATAGATCGTTATTTTATTTTCCAACGCCACCATATTCCCTCACACCATCGACCCCTCTGCTCGTAATAGTAAGCATATTCCCTCACACCATCGACCCCTCTACTCGTAATAGTAAGCATATTCCCTCACACCATCGACCCCTCTGCTCGTAATAGTAAGCATATTCCCTCACACCATCGACCCCTCTGCTCGTAATAGTAAGCATATTCCATCACACCATCGACCCCTCTGCTCGTAATAGTAAGCATATTCCATCACACCATCGACCCCTCTACTCGTAATAGTAAGCATATTCCCTCACACCATCGACCCCTCTGCTCGTAATAGTAAGCATATTCCCTCACACCATCGACCCCTCTGCTCGTAATAGTAAGCATATTCCCTCACACCATCGACCCCTCTACTCGTAATAAATAGTAAGCATATTCCCTCACACCATCGACCCCTCTACTCGTAATAGTAAACATATTCCCTCACACCATCGACCCCTCTACTCGTAATAGTAAGCATATTCCCTCACACCATCGACCCCTCTACTCGTAATAGTAAACATATTCCCTCACACCATCGACCCCTCTGCTCGTAATAGTAAGCATATTCCATCACACCATCGACCCCTCTACTCGTAATAGTAAGCATATTCCCTCACACCATCGACCCCTCTACTCGTAATAGTAAGCATATTCCCTCACACCATCGACCCCTCTACTCGTAATAGTAAGCATATTCCCTCACACCATCGACCCCTCTACTCGTAATAGTAAGCATATTCCCTCACACCATCGACCCCTCTACTCGTAATAGTAAGCATATTCCCTCACACCATCGACCCCTCTACTCGTAATAGTAAACATATTCCCTCACACCATCGACCCCTCTGCTCGTAATAGTAAGCATATTCCATCACACCATCGACCCCTCTACTCGTAATAGTAAGCATATTCCCTCACACCATCGACCCCTCTACTCGTAATAGTAAGCATATTCCCTCACACCATCGACCCCTCTACTCGTAATAGTAAGCATATTCCCTCACACCATCGACCCCTCTACTCGTAATAGTAAGCATATTCCCTCACACCATCGACCCCTCTACTCGTAATAGTAAGCATATTCCCTCACACCATCGACCCCTCTACTCGTAATAGTAAACATATTCCCTCGCACCATCGACCCCTCTGCTCGTAATAGTAAACATATTCCATCACACCATCGACCCCTCTACTCGTAATAGTAAGCTAAATATGTATCATATTATTACTAATTTTTTGCACTAAATGACAAATACGTGTGCACGTTCGTTAAAACTAATGTGTACACGTGCAATGGTATTGTTCCAATGCACATCCCTAATAGGAACAGTTTAAATTGTGGTGTATTTTAGAGCAATGGTAACTCAGTGCGGGTCAGCTGCTTGTTGTCAGGTTAACCAGCCAGCAGTTGTGATCTGAGCGTTTATTTAGGGGAATCCGCGGTATAATGACGTAAATGTGGGAATGCTGTATTTCGTGAAAAGCCAAATTCTGATGGAGCATAATGTCGGTGTTCGGTGGGTCTAAATGTGCTTCAGACACAAGCACATTATGACAGATCAATTATTCCTGCATGAAATCACGTCTAACCATGATAATGGTTATTGCGAGGACAGCAGCGCAACAGCAACATGAGATTATTGTACAGTCTGCTTCTCAGATTTATCATCGCTCATAATTATGATGCGGTGGTTACTATTGTGTCCCATGCTTACGATAATGGAGTGGTTGCTATTGTCTCCTGTCTGTCACAAACCTAGCAAGGTCTAGATCTAGCTGTAGCGTGGAATGATGAGAAATATGAAGTTCTTTGCTAATTATCCTGTATTATTTGTGCTTATGAATTTTAATGCTAATGGAATGGATCACGTGCGATGCCCGACATGAATGCTACTTAAGATCAGCGTTTTTATAAGCCAATATCAGACTAAATTCTGACCAATTATTTGAGTCGTGACATAATTTTACGTGCCATTGCCTCATTTCTTGAGGAAAATTGCTTTATCCGTTGATTTTCATTTGAATATTATTTGCAGAAAGATGTCATTTTCCATTGATCACTTTTCTGTTTCAAATTACTAATTCTGTGAATTCTGTCCGTTTTCTGTTATTGCAGAAAACCAATGTCCCTACAGGCAGCAATGGCTTACAGTCATATTAATTTCAAAATATTCAACAGCTTTCCTGTTTGTTTGCTCCAAGATCTATATTTAGGGAATTTATCCATGAAAGAGTTAATTGCTATAGATTTCTGCCAACAACTACAGTTCATAGAATCGCGATGATGTCATCACAACCAAATTTCCTATAATACCCTGGGAGTGACTCCATTTTTTGAGGGGCTAATTTAACATTACGAGCAATGGAGCTGTGAAACCTTAATTACATTTTCTTTACTCTCTCAAAATTCAGTCGTGATTTGATGTGTTCTGATACCGGGCGGGTTATTACAGATTCTCAGATACAGGATTTTACGGTTTGAGCTTCATGGAAAATGTAAACAATGAGTTGCTATGGTCAGTCCTCTTTAGTATACAAGTAGTAAGTTTTCCCCCACTTTAATTGTGGCCGATCTCAAAATGATTGAATGTGCGAAACTATGAATTTATAATGTGCATAACAATACATGCTATGCAAATATGTAATTCTAAATTACACCCTGTACAGTCTGTGAATGACATCTACAGTATGTGACTTATAGGCAATCATTAGGAAATAAATGTCGAATAAAACATAGTATTTTTCATATACAAGTGATTAATTATGACTGTTGCAGTGGAAGGCACCTCATTACGCTGCAATCATTGTGATCTTTTGATGGGTTATAATATATCATGAATCAATCCTTTAGTGCTTTAACCCTTTATCCCTCAAATTTGTTCAAGAAAATCTCAATTTTCTCATAGAAAATGTCTATTTGCAGACCAAGAGAAGACTATTTTTGAAAATTTACGACTGGAATAACTGGATCGGTTATAGAGCCAGTCATTTCAGTGGTAAATTGTCTAAAATAGGCTTTTTGGTTGACAAATGGACATTTTTCAAGACCAGTGCAGAGCATTTTTTGGCGGATATGAGTGTTAAAGGGTTTTAATGGTCAAGCCTGACAAATCCACCTGATGCAGAGATCTTGAGGAATATTCATTTGCAGACCAATAGTCTATTGTTTACAAATTTACCACTGGAATGAATGACTGGCTTGATGACCAAGCTAGTCATTCAGTGGAAAATTTAAAAAAAGTCTTCTTGACCTGAAAATTTACATCCAATATGCAAATAATTAAATATTCTTCAACAGTTGCGAACATTCAAAGGTTAATGGTTACTATTGATAGGTCGAGAAGCCATGACATGTGCTCCATACATGCCATTTGTAGGTATAGGTGTTAATGGACATTTATCTCATGACTTATAGATTGTTATGATATGGTAGTCGTGGACACTGAGCTGGCTTTAACCAATTATTAGCCAATAGATTAGCCAAATCTGAACTATTTTAGCCAATGTTTTCTAATGTTTACGAGCCATCGCAATCACGTTAACCCTTTCAGCTGAACGCTACATACCAGATACAAGATTATGTTGAATATTTTGAAACAGTTTCCAGTCAAATTAGTTTCAAACTATTCAACATCTGGCCTATATGGGTACCTATATTAGGATTTCAGGGTTTATTTAGTCACAATGAAACATGATATAATTACTACATGTATGAGTTACATAAATATTTATCTTAAGAGGTTTTTAAAGTTAATTTTAATGATTCTCTGCTTAAAAATTAATAATATGATTTTAATCTTTAGCCAAATATTTAGCCAATCAGTGCTTGCTATTCTCCAGATCTTAGTTTGAGTAGTATTTGGATAATGGACCTTTCCACTTTATCCATCCATCATATGACATCATAATCAACTATGTGATATGTAGAATGACATCATAATGACATTATGAATGCCATAGAAAATATACGTCACAAACGCATATTTGAAGACGGACTATGCGTTGTTGTACGAATTGTAAGTCTACTATTTAATAAATATTCTGTTGAATATTTTGAAACTAATATGACGGCGCGCTGCGCCCAGTCAAATTAGTTAAAAACTATTCAACAGCTTACATGTATAGTTTTCAGGAAATTGATAGCTAGGGTATTCGAGGATCAATCAATCCCAACACAACAAAGTGTGTGTGGAGCTTAGCTAGATGTGGGTGTGGCATAGCTAAAACTGGAAAGGTGAATTAGCGAATGCTTAGGTCGGTCGGTCGTTGCAGGTGGTGATGAAACGTTATACATGGATGAGTTTTTATCTAATGGTTCTTCTTTTCCGTTTATATGCATTATTACTCATGAAGGCAAATATTTAATGTATAATGCATTGATGATGATGATGATGATGATGATGATGATGATGATGTATTGTGTTCTGCAGCTGCAGTAACTTGAAAACATCCTACCGCTGCACCTAGTCCTTCTTTGGTCAGTGTTTCTTATCTTCCGCCAGAGGTCATTAGCTTCTGCAGGGTCTTGGTTCTCAGTCTAAGCCAGTCCTGTCTCTTTACGATTGATCTGTATCCCCTTTAGTATGTTTGT
This sequence comes from Chaetoderma sp. LZ-2023a, assembly GCA_034401795.1. Taxonomy (NCBI): domain Eukaryota; kingdom Metazoa; phylum Mollusca; class Caudofoveata; order Chaetodermatida; family Chaetodermatidae; genus Chaetoderma; species Chaetoderma sp. LZ-2023a. The sequence goes on along the minus strand of CM067373.1, from coordinate 27,118,999 downwards.
GTAGTGGCATCTATGAGCATCATATGTCTTGGCATTGAGTACAGATTGAGAAAATTCCAAGGCATTACCCTTACATTGCTCTTTTCCTGAACACCAGCCAGTTGAGCTTTTTGTGTGTATCTGTAACTGGTTATCTGATGGCTGGTATTTTTTCAACTGTGGTCGGTGCATGTAGCCCACATGGTTTATGTATCCTATGATGGTTATCCAAGGCTGTGACCTATGTGGCCGGTATTTAGATTCCACTGTGGTCAGTGTTAAATAGCCCATACTGGTTATCCAAGGTCATATACGTGGCTGGTACTTGACTCAGCTGGTTGGTCAGTAATATGTATTACTGGTCACATATGTGGCTATAATTTGCAAGTGTACACTTATTCCATCCTAGCTGAATAAACCACTGGTCACTATTGATAAACCGTTTATTTTGTTATTAACCTTTTAACTCTCAGAGCTGAGAAACGACAAATTCTTCATGATATAATAAATATTCTGAGGATCATTTTGAAACTAATTGTGATTGGGAGCTGTTATGCTGCCTATGGTAGCGACACATTCCAGGTCGAAATATTCCACAGCCGAATTCCTGTATATGGTTGTGTTGAAATTGAGACACTGGAATATCAAATGTTAATCCTTTAACCCTCAAATTGTTCAAAAGAATTTAAATTTTCTCATAGAAAATGTCCATTTGCAAAACAAGAGAAGAGTATTTTTGAAAATTTACCACTTGAATGACTTGGTTGGTTATCAAGCCAGTCATTCCAGTGGTAAATTTTCAGAAATACTCTTCTTGGTCTGCAAATGGACATTTCTCAAGACCACTGCAGAAGCCGTTTTTGGCTGATATGAATGTTAAAGTGTTAAACATGATAGTGTTCAATATTGGCGCCTAACATTGGCTCATCTTTAGCTGAGACTCACAAAGTTCTAGTATAAGTTTGTAATGTTTGTCTGTTTGTCTGTCAAATTCTTCACATTTCTGACCAAGACGCATCTGTGTCACAGCTCAGTATAGCGCGTTATAGTTGTATTTTTGCAACCATGTCAGGATCTATGAGAAACTGGTGCTCATTTAAATAGCAACAGCCTAAGGCCAAAGCAACACTGTTTATTAAATGGACAGCAGCTGGCATGAAAATGGATCTGAATATCATCGCCTGACATCAATTCTGGGTTTAAACATGCCTATAAAGAGGGAGATGTATGCTATACCAAGATTATAACCTCTAGGAAATCTAACAATGACTTCCTCAACGCTTATTAATTACCAATGCTCTGATACACTGCAGTTAGTTCAGCCATGGGCAAAGTTCAATAAAGTCACAATTTGTCAATGACATTTAATTACCAGCCATAAATAACACCTATCTCCACCAACACAGCTTGAGAATATTTCCAATTTTCTTGCTTCAGTTGGCATGTGAGAGACTCCAATTTCCTGAAGCAGCTAATTCTGATAAAACATAATCCTGGTGTTATGATGTGCCTCTGACCACCATTCCCCAGTGTGTTGTAGGGCTGGCCATGATTACTGCCCATGCTATGTGTCTCTGGCCACCACTCCCCTTGCTATCAGGCCGTGGCCACTCCCCATGGTGCGTGGCTCTGATGGCCACCACTCCAGACACAAACACATCAAAGCAGATCCATTATTCCTGAAATAAAGTCTAATTCTGATAACGGTGATTGTGCGGACAGTCAGCGCAATAGCAACATGAGATTATTACACACTGCTCCGATTTAGCTTCACTAATGATGATAGAGTGGCCGCTATATTGTGTCCCGTTGTCGCAGAACTAACAATGTCTAGATCTGTAGGACTGAATCTATGATGAAAAATATGAAGTTGTTTGCTAAAGCTGTATTATTTGTGCTTATTAATTCCTTCTCTGAGGGACGGAATGCATCGTACATGATGACAAATATGAATGCAGCTTAAAGTTGAGGCTTTTATATGACAATATCTGCAGACAAAATATTTACTAATTATTTCAGTAGTGAAATTTAAGCCTTTGTTTATAACCGTCCAGATCAAGCAATTATGGTTACCATGACAATGTTTATCTGGATCTTTGATGAATACATATTGACAACATTAACTGTGCTGAACTTTGTACAGTTTCCGTATGTCTCCATGTCAAACATTTTGCGCTGTCTTAGACATGTCTTCTGTGACGCAGACTTTCTCACAGTATCATTGACGAATTATAATGTTCCATGAAGAATAGAGGGATCCATCTCTGTCTATGCATCGCCCATTTCCTGCTAAGCTGTGCTTATTCTATGTTGTCATAGAATATAGCGGGATCATACTGTCATCACCTAAATAGACCATACATTTTAGGCAATCACAGACTAGCTAGAACAATTTTATTAAGTAACCTCAGACTTGCTATATAATAACCATACTCTTAGCCAACCATGATCTATCTAGACCACAGCGTTAGAGTATTATGGACTAGCTAACGCATACTGTTAGCCAACAATGGACTAGTTAGACCACACTGTTAGCCAATCACAGACTAGTTAGACCATACTGTTAGCCAATCACGGATTAAATAGATTATTCTTCAAACAAACCATGAACTCATTAGACCATACTGTTAGCAAACCACGTACTAGCTAGGCCATACAGTACAGCTCCGAAATAACTTAAAATCTTTCCAAACAAAATAAAACCTTTTGAATATTTTGAACATAATTGGATTGGAAGTCATAGGGCAGCAATGTCTTCCAATCCCTTTATTTTCAAAATATTCAGCAGAATATTTCTTACTAGCTAGCATGTTTCTGTTTTTGTTTTGGAACCATTTTAATTTATTTCTGAGCTGTACTGTACTGTTAGCCAATCACAGAATAGCTAGCTAGCCCGTACTGTTACCAAATCACAGAATAGCTAGCGAGCCTATATAGTGTTAGCCACTCTCAGAAAAGATATACAAATGTAGACTGCTGTTAGCCAGTCACAGAATAGCTGGCTAGCCCATACTGTTAGCCACTCTCAGAATAACTAGCTAGTCCGTACTGTTAGCCAATCATAGAATAGTTAGCTAACCTCTACTGTTACCCAATCACAGAATACCTAGCTACCCTGTACTGTTAGCCAGTCACAGAATAACTAGCTGTCTCATACTGTTACCCAATCACAGAATAGCTATACGGAGTATAGCGTGTACTGTTAACCAATTACAGAATAGCTAGCTAGCCCATACTGTTACACAAGGACAGAATACCTAGCTAGGCTGTACTGTTAGCCAATTGCAGAATAGCTAGCTAGCCCATACTGTTACCCAATCACATAATAGCTAGCTACGGGCTAGCTAGCTACCCCGTACTGTTACCCAATCACAGAATAACTAGTTACATGTAGCATGTACTGTTAGCAAATCACAGAGTAGCTAGCTAGTCCATACTGTTACCCAATCACAGAATACCTAGCTAGCCCGTACTGTTAGTCAATCCCAGAATAGCTAGCTAGCCGTAATAGCTAGCTAGGCTGTACTGTTACCCAATCACAGAATAGCTAGCTAGGCTGTACTGTTACCTAATAACAGAATAGCTATAGCCCATACTGTTACCGAATCACAGAATAGCTATAGCCTGTACTGTTACCCAATCACAGAATAGCTATAGCCTGTACTGTTGCCCAATCACAGAATAGCTATAGCCTGTACTGTTACCCAATCACAGAATAGCTATAGCCTGTACTGTTACCCAATCACAGAATAGCCATAGCCTGTACTGTTACCCAATCACAGAATAGCTAGCTAGGCTGTACTGTTACCCAATCACAGATTAGGTAGCTAGTCAATACTGTTACCAATCACAGACTAGCTATGACCTGTACTGTTACCTAATCACAGAATAGTTATAGCCTGTACTGTTACCCAATCACAGAATAGCTATAGCCCATACTGTTACCCAATCACAGAATAGCTATAGCCTGTACTGTTGCTCAATTACAGAATACCTATAGCCCGTACTGTTACCCAATCACAAAATGGCTATACCCTGTACTGTTACCCAATCACAGAATAGCTTAAGCTAGCGTGTACTGTTAGCCAATCACAGAATAGCTATCTAGCCTGTACGGTTACCCAATCACAGAATAGCTAGCTAGGCTGTACTGTTACCCAACGACAGAATAGCTAGCTAGGCTGTACTGTTACCCCATCACAGAATAGCTATAGCCTGGACTGTTACCCAATCACAGAATAGCTATAGCCTGTACTGTTACCCAATCACAGAATAGCTAGCTAGGCTGTACTGTTACCCAATCACAGAATAGCTAGCTAGGCTGTACTATTACCCAATCACAGAATAGCTAGCTAGGCTGTACTGTTACCCAATAACAGAATAGCTATAGCCCATACTGTTACCCAATCACAGAATAGCTATAGCCTGTACTGTTACCCAATCACAGAATAGCTATAGCCTGTACTGTTGCCCAATCACAGAATAGCTATAGCCTGTACTGTTACCCAATTACAGAACAGCTATAGCCTGTACTGTTACCCAATCACAGAATAGCTTAAGCTAGCATGTACTGTTAGCCAATCACAGAATAGCTAGCTAGCCTGTACGGTTACCCAATCACCGAGTAGCTAGCGAGGCTGTACTGTTACCCAATCACCGAATACCTAGCTACGCTGTACTGTTACCCAATCACAGAATAGCTATAGCCTGTACTGTTACCCAATCACAGAATAGCTATAGCCTGTACTGTTAACCAATCACAGAAAAGCTATGGCCTGTACTGTTACCCAATCACGGAATAGCTATAGCCTGTACTGTTACCCAATCACAGAAAAGCTATGGCCTGTACTGTTACCCAATCACGGAATGGTTATAGCCTGTACTGTTACCCAATCATAGAATAGCTATGGCCTGTACTGTTACCCAATCACAGAATAGCTATAGCCCATATTGTTACCCAATCACAGAATGGTTATAGCCTGTACTGTTACCCAATCACAGAATAGCTTAAGCTAGCCTGTACTGTTACCCAATAACAGAATAGCTAGCTAGTCCATACTTTTAGTCAATACTTTATATTGATCCATGAATTACTATATCATTAGTGGTACCAATTTTCGCTTGACATCAGGTTATTGTTAGTGTTTATGCATACACAGTAAGAATGATACATATTGTATCTACTATTGTTTGACGATTCTCCTGTTTAGATCGCTAATTTGTAGGACCAGTTAAAAATATTTTTGAGAATGACTGAATATAGTATTGGGCCCATGATGTTTGTTAACCTTGGTACATGTAGCTTTCTCTTAGGCCAAGGGTTAATTTAGTTAGGTTATGATCATTATGTCACACTCAAATACAATTTTTAGTAAGAAAGCATAAATGGTCATTATGATTGACTTCCGTGTTCTCAGACCTGGAACACAGACTAACTCTTTAACCCTTTACAGGTCAAGGCTCTCCAAACCTGCCTCTGCAGTTCTGTTGAGGATCTGCAGTTCTGTTGAGGAATGGCCATTAGAAGGCTATCTTTTGAAAATTTACCACTGGAATTACTGGCTCGATAACCAAGACAGTCATTCCAGTGGTAAATTTTCAAAAATAATTATCTTGGCATGCAAGTGGACATGCAATAAGCAAATGTTATGATTTTCTTGAACAAATTTTAACATTTAAAGGGTTAAAATGAGAACAGTGTACGCACTATGCAAATACTGCTTAATTAGAACCAAGAAAAACAACTGCATAAAGTTATCCTGAATCAATAAAGGGGCTCTAACTTTTGGGATTTTGTAGCAAGATTTCGAAATTGAGACCTCCTTTAAGACAGCAATTTAATTCAATCTAATTCTGAATGGGTTGCCATATTTTTAGTGAGCTATTGTCTCGGACGATGTTGTATAGTATGTCAAGAAAGTATCTATGAAATAGGTAGATGAGATGTAGGTTCCGGTGTATAGTTTATAATGAGTACATAGAATTTCAGTACAAATTTCAGGTTCGCCCATATAGTTTGTCATTTATATTGGTAGAGTATAATCTCAAAATGTTGGTAAAATGCCTTATGCCCTGGCAGTGACAATTTAGATAAGTGTGTGAATATATCATTGCAGGAATATACATATATGAAGAAAGTATTACGATGTGTGTATAAGGTACGTAGTTGGTTTCTCGTCAATAACTTAACCTACATTATACTAAATGGATTTAAATCAGATTCAGAATATAGCTTACTGAATGTTCCTGAGCATCAGGTTCGCCTTGCCGTAATATTTGTCAATGTAAAAATATGAACTCCTTTAAATTCAGTGTCTAACCACCCAGCAACTTCTATATGGCCGCGCTGACATTGATGTAGAGTTAAACATCACGGTTTCTACCATTCTATGTCAATATATTACTGACACCTGTTGGTTTAAATGACCTACAGTAATTACAAACACCACTCATGGATTGTGTTGACAAATCTATAGCCGCGGATGTTTCTGGATGGCCATGGAGTGTGGACCAGCACGGGTGACTACAGCACATCAAGCTCCTCCTTTCTCCTTATACCGCCTTGTGATTCATCAAACCATGCTTTTCTCCTTCTCGCGAAGATTTTATTCTGTCATCACTAGGCTACCTACAACATCTCTACTCCTCCTCCTCTTCCTCCTCCTCCTCCTCCTCCTGCTCCTCGTCCTTCTTCTTCTTCTTGTTCTTATTATTATTAATGTTATTGTTGTTATTACTGTTGTGACAGTTGGCAATATTATTATTCGCCTCTTGATTTATTTAATGTAATATGTTTGTACGTAAGTGGTTGACACACTAATAAGACATGTCTTATTGTGCTCCCACATAGACTAAAATAAACTTTGTTTAAACCAAAATCAGTGATGTTTCATTTCAATAACATGTTAAACTAAACAGATTTCAACCAAATTTGGAAGTATATCTTAATGTACTAGACATGTGTTTGTTTTTCTCAATACTTCATAGAGTTATATTCTATGAAAACCATTTTTTGGTGCTCTTATATCACCCAGATTTCTTCTTTAAAATCATAATTTCAGCAAAAGTAGGAAAAGGTTTTGTACAGTACTAAGCGCTTGCCATCCATTTCTGCATATCGATGCTATTCTGCAATACACCTTTGTAAATCAATATGCATTGCAATACAGTTTGAATGCTCCATTAGCAGTGTGTGGTGGTTTTGCATTCTTACATTCTCAGAAATAGTGATGTGCTGACAAGAGCGTCACTGCGTGTTCTTGGGTTTTACAGAAATAACTAAAAAGCAAGAAAAAAACCAATTTTACTTGCATTAGTAGGATAATCGTATTGAATATTAAATCCGTAACCTTCAAATTTTGTCAGGAAAATTTATTTGGTATAATGCTATCAAAGAAAATGTCTATTTGCAGATCAAGAAAGGACTAGTTTAATAAATTTACTACTTAAAGACCCAATACCTGGTAAATCTCAAAATTTAATATACAGAAGTATGTGGATAAAACGGTTCTAGTGTGGCAACACTCGCACTTGAACAGCGTTTCTTATAAATACGTCCACGTAATAGTAAAAAAGATGCAAATTATGAATTTCACAAATATTAAAATTGCAAACATAAACAGAACTTACAAATTTCACAGAATTCCAGAGTATTTAGTAGACCTGGGAGCTGTTGCGTTATGTAATCATAGCGATATCGACAACTGATTAATTTGTTTGATATCGACTCTATAAATTATTGTTGTTCAGCGCTCAGCGCTGTTAGGCTTTGTTCGTGGAGGCTGCACTGGGGTTCGCGGCACATAGGCGCCACTATTTTCAGAGACTGTTTATACACATTTAAGGTTTTCTGAGTTCCCTCCAATCTGAGTGATCCATAAACAAATGTAAGAAACCCGTGTGTGCGTATGTATTGATCCAGAACAACAAAAACATAACAAAAATGGGTGACATAGTCGGAATTTGTGTATAACAATTAGTATCCATTAATAGTATACTAAAATAATTACATTGCAATAAAACTATTAAAAATTTCCAGAATTTATGTTGGCTTGCTGGTAATTCTTTTTAAAGAAAATTGGAAAATTAAAAAAAATGGCCTTATTGATCTGCAAATGGACATCTCTCAAGTCCACTACAGAAGCCAATTTTGGCCTGCTTGAGTGTTGAATGGTTAAGGCCCATTAACTAATTACTGCAATTTGTATTGACAATAATTGTATTCATTACAAACATGATTTACACAGATAAACCTATTGTATGAACTTAGATAAATATTAATCTGCTTTTATTAATCATAAATTAGTTTTGTAGAATGGTACAGTAGATTCATATTATATGATGTAGAGAATTTGATTTAAATAATTCTTTAAAGAAATATGCTTGATTTACAAAACTAACAGCTTTATGTGAAGTTTTTCATTTAGCAATAATTTGTGTATGAATGGGAATTGGTACAGAGTACCAGCTATTATAAATGATTGCATTTGGTGGGTTGGCCATTGCTATGCTAAATCAACTCGGTGTTTGGATTGAGCCATTGTTTCCCATTTATAATGCAACTCTATATATTAAAAGCAGGAAAACTCAGTATTTGCTATTTGAATAAGTATTCACCAAACCCAGGCCAAAAAAGCTTGGATATTCATGATTATCCAAGTTCTGTGGCGCTTGAATAAACCAGCTTATCCCAGCTAATCCAAGCTTTTAATAACTTGGGTTAGCTTGCTGGTATTTGCTACATAAAATTTAAGATAATTCAAGAAAATCCAAGCAAGGCCTAGTTAAAGTAAAATCCAAGAAAATTCCAGAAAGCTTGAACATTCAAGAAAATATGAGCTAACTTGAACATTCAAGAAGGTCTGAGCTAACTTGAACATTCAAAAAAATCTTAGCTAACTTGAACATTCAAGAAAATCCCAGCTAGCTTGAACATTCAAGAAAATCCCAGCTAGCTTGAACAGTCAAGATAATCCAAGCTAACTTGAACATTCAAGAAAATTCCAGATAGCTTGAACATTCAAGAAAAACTGAGCTAACTTGAACATTCAAGAAAATCTGAGCTAACTTGAACATTCAAGAAAATCCCAGCTAACTTGAACATTCAAGATAATCCAAGCTAACTTGAACATTCAAGATAATCCAAGCTAGCATGCCGGTATTGGCGACTTAAAATCCAAGAAAATCCCAGCTAGCTTGAGCATTCAAGAAAATCCAAGCTTGCTTGAGCATTCAAGAAAATCCAAGCTTGCTTGAACATTAAAAAAATCCAAGCTTGCTTGAACGGTCAAGAAAATCCCAGCTAGCTTGGATTTTATTCCAGAAAATCCCAGCTATCTAGAACTTCAAGAAAATTCCAGTTAATACTAGCTTTTGAAAAAGGTTAGACATTAACATAAAATGCATGCACGTACACATAAATGCTGCGACACAGAGATTATATATAGATATATACCGGTATGCTTGAAAACCAAAATCACCTTCATAGTAGTTGAGTTACGTGTAATACTCAATAACAAATACAAGTTCAGCAAGACATTAACAATGTATGAGTTTCTGACTGATTTGTCTGTTATTCTTATAGACAGAGATTGTTAATGTACCATATTATTTAGAAAGTCTTGATCACTGCATTATTAGCTCACCTGGCCTGAAAGACCAAGTGAGCTTATGTCGTGGCGATCGGCCGCCGTGTGTCCGTCCGTCATCTGTCCATCCGTCAACTTTTCCTTTAAAACGACTTCTTCTCAAGAACCACTGGGCCGATTTAAATTATATTTGGCAGGAAGCATCCCTAGGGCATAGAGATTCAAGTTTGTTCAAATGGAGCGGATCGGCCAAAATCCAAGATGGCCGCCGGCCAAAATGGCCGATTTTTAGAAACACTAAAAAATCTTCTCCGAAACCACTGGAGGAATTGATTCAAAACTCATAGCACATCATCTATTGCAAAGTTAGACCCAAGTGTGTTCAACGCAACCTGATTGGCCTATTTGCCTGGCAGCCATCTTGGATGACCTAGTTTTCGCGAAAATAATTTCTCCCAAACCACTGAAGGGATAGGTCTGAATTTTGGTAAATATGCTTAGGGACAAAGGTCCATTCAAGTTTGTTCAAGGGAAGTTTGTACGTTAGAAAGCATGGCCGCCATCAACCAATCAAAATTTAGCGTTTGTTGGTCATATTGGCTTTTTTGTATTTGATGTATTTTGATGGCGAAAATTGCTTTATATATGCTTATCAGTGTGGCGAGTTCAAATATGCTACTTTCGAGACTATCGGATAAACAGTTTGGCTGCCATCTTGGTTTGTTTTCCCACCATAGGCTCCCATAGTAAAGCAATGGGCCCATAGTAAAGCAATGGGGAATTCTTTAGACGACTTCTTCTCAAGAACCACTGGGCCGATTTCAATTATATTTGGGAGGAAGCATTCATAGGGCATAGAGATCTAATTTTGTTCAAATGAACCCGATCGGCCAATTTGTCCCGTGGCCATCTTGGAAATCTCCGAAACTACTTGGGGGATTGATGGAAACCTCATGAAATATGATTTATGGCAAGGAAATTTGATTGGTCAAATGGTTCGGTGGCCATCTTGGTTGACCTAGTTATAGCAAAAATTACATTCTCCAGAAGCGCTGAAGGGATCGGGCCGAAATTTGGCAGATATGATCAGGGCCTAAGGGCCATTAAAGTTTGTTCAAGAGAAGTTGATCCGTCAAAAAACATGGCCACCGTGGGCCAATCAAAATGTAGCATGTTTGGTAGCCATATTGGATTTTTTTATTTCATGGATTTTGAGGCCGAAATTGGTTTTATATGTGTTTTTGGGTATTCTGATCTCAAATTTGCAATTTTCGAAACTATCGGATAAACGGTTTGGTGGCCATCTTGTTGATAAAGCGCATTCTAGTTGAAATGCCTATTGTCCAGGTGAGTGATACAGGCCCCTTGTGCCTCTTGTTTCTATAGAACTGAAGAAGCTATACCAAAACTGGCAACTCTGAATAAATCTCTGGAAATCAATAGAATACATACCTCAAAATACAGTTCTGTTTCCATTTAAGGTTACTGATGCCAAGCATTCTATCTAATAGTACTGTTAGTGTTTTCAAACTATCATGTTCTATATATATCCATAGCTGGTAATGATCAATGCAATGAATGTACTGTTTGCTTTTTACAAAGACTAAATTTCCTGCCAATTTACCAGGTCAAGGTCACCTGACTACAAAACCTGTTCTTGCCTTAGTGCAAGCTATTTCAAGATCATCCAAGGTAGCGTAATTGAATCTACAAATTCAAGGATATCCAAGTAGCTTGGATTCTTTTATGTCAGACAAAACAAAGTTCTACAAAATCCAAGCTAGCTTGCATTCTGTCAAACCAGAAAAGTCCAAGCAAATCCATGAAGCTTGCACTTTTTCATTATGACATTCAAAAAGTCCTAGAGAATCCCAGTTAGCTTGAATTCTGAAAGGTGTGATTTTCAAGATGTTCAAGCCACTACATAAAGTCCAAGATAATTCAAGTAAATCCAAGCTGGCATGGGTTGAATAATTTTCCACTAGCTGGGATATTCAAGAAAATACAAGCTAAACCAAGTCAACTTGAATTTTATTTCACACGGGATAATGCGATTGTTTTTATTAACCCCAGGTTTTTATTAGCCCCATGTTTTGTGGCTAAACATGTTTTGCTTTGGCAATTGTTCTTGGATTTGCAGATTTTGATTTTCATTGACTATTTATAATTTAACGTCTATTTGGAGGATGTTTTTAAGCCTTACCACTCTGATAACAAAACTTTAATTTTTCAAATTAAATTAAAATTTTAAAACAAATTTGGGTGGGAGATGGCGCTGCCATAGACAGCAACATCTCCCACCAAAATTGTTGAAAAATATACACCAGTGGTTTATTTGCTGTTGACACAGTAAAAGATAGAATATTGACATCAGTGTGGTAAGGGTTAAGCTTTGTGGACATATGTTGAGGGTACGAAAATATAGCTTGTTTTAAGCTCTAAGTTTGTCCATCAAATTGTGCATGACTTGCTGCCCATCATATGTGTGTGCATCTTAGCAGACTTTGTTTTTTATTTCACAGCATTATGGTCTCCATTCATCCATCTAAACTGTGTAGCTGGTCATATATGGATGGTTATTATAAGTCAAATTGACTGCCATTGAGTGGGTAGATGGGTGGTGGTAGTGGTTTTAATTATCTTATACAAAGTAGAACTTTGTATGCAGGCTGGTCTCGTCTTTATGCGTCGAATCTAATGTGTCGCTTCTGAGAAGACTACATGTATTAAGAAATATGATTGACATACATCTCTTTAAACTGAATAATAAACATTAGAACTCCATAAGAATAATCAAAGGATAGAGTAATTTGCTGGAGTAATTACCTCATCATGAGGCATGAAAGGAGATAGGAGATGACTCTTAAATCCCTGAATAAATTATTTAAAGCTAGCCATCTTCCTGTGACAGGATGAAAGCTGAGTGCTATATTCAATCTAATCTCCCTTGCGAAAAATAGTCCTGGATTGACCTTACTAGTCTGGATAATCCTCATGGAATTCTGCTGATTTTCAGATGTTTTAATTCTAGGCTTTTGAAGCATGGATAAGCCTGCATAAACCTGGACAACTAAGTGAGCCTGGATATTGTGAAATATTCAGGTTTATCCTGGCTCAGGCTCGCCAGGATAATCCTGGTTGTCACAGGATTTTGACAATTTTGAGTTATCCAGGCTTAGTCCGGCTCAAGTAATTTCCTGAATAATGATAGATATTCCTGGATTTTGAAAATTCTGTCTTATCTAGAATTATCCAGACTCCCAACACCTTGGTCTTTATTGAGGTACCAAATAGTCCAGGCTTTTCCTGACTTTCTTCTAAGGCTTGAATTATTATATATCTCAACTATATTGAAAACATGTTGCTGCCCATATGACAAAGATGGCAATCTGAGAAGTTTTTCATCGAACTAATCTAGAGGGTTTAAACTATGCATTATACAGTGTATATACTAGAAAGTACATGTAATGCATATGTATACAGGATTGTATAGGTTATAAAAGTTTCAGGACCCCCCCCCCCCCCCCCCCCTCTCCGTTTGACAGTTTGGGTGTAATGGGAATAAGATGTCCTCTGGATTCAGGTCATTTCCTGAGTCTGTGAATCTAATTTCAATCTGATTATCAACAGGGATTACTTCATGCTCATTAGACATGGCTTACACCAGCTGCTGCTGTCAGATCCAGTTATCTCCACGAGGACGACGATGCCGAGGATGATGCCACCGCAATCAGATCGGGCAAATCACACAGAATTCTAAATTACTTCAATCTTTTCCCAATCACTGCGGCATACTCGACAAAGATGAGGAATTCTTTGAATCTAGGAACTGACGCAGATATAGCACACATTGATCAATGAGTATGCCATCAGCTGTATTGCCCATCGTGTCTGATTATATACATAAATATAGACATTTCCATTTTCTCTCCAGTTTGACCACGCCTCTTTATTTATTACCCTTGCCCCGTAAGGGGAAGAATGTATTGCGATTGCGTCTGTCTGCATATATCTGTATGTCTGTCCGTGTGTCACTCTGTGTGTCTGTCCGGAGCTGTATCAGAAAAACTACTGGTCTGAATTGGCTCAAATTTTAACACAATGAATGAACTTGCCATGCAAGAGGATTTCCCGACGTTGGCCATGATCTATATAAAATGAACCCGGATCTGAATTGTAGAATTCCAAACCTTTGTGTGTGATCCAAAAAATATCTAGAAAATATGAAAAAAAATCCATAGAATGCAAAAAAATTCTGGAAAATCCAAAAAACCTTTTACAGCCCATGTGAAATAAAACTTAAGTTATCTTGGATTAGCTTGGATTTTCTTGATTATCCAAGCTTTTGGAAAATTATTCAACTAGTACCAGCTTGGATTTTCTTGAATTAGCTTGGACTTTATGTAGTGGCTTGAACTTCTTGAAAATACCACCTCTCAGAATTCAAGCTAGCTGGGATTTTCTAGGACTTTTTGAATGTCATCATGAAAAAGTACAATCTTCTTGAACTTTATTGGACTTTTCTAATTGTTCAGAATCCATGCTAGCTTGGATTTGTTAGGCCTTTGTTTTGTCGGACATAAAAGAATCCAAGCTACTGGGATATTCCTGAACTTGTATATTCACTTTTGCTATCTTGGGTTATCTTGAAATAGCTTGCACTAAGGTAACAACAGGATCTGTAGTCATGCAGAGGTGACCGTGACCTGGTAAATTGGCGGGAAATTTAGAAAGTGTGAAAGAACAAAAAGAACATTCATTGCATTGATCATTACCTGGTGCCTGAGCTATGGATATATAGAATATGATAGCTGGGCAACACTGACACTACTGTTAGATAGAACCTTAAATGGAAACAGAACTGTATTTGGATTCTCTTGATTTGCTGAGATTTAATCAGAGTTACCAGTTTTGGTATACCGTTTTCAGTTCTAAGGAAATAATTCAGTGTTCATGCCTTTCTAATTAATATGGTACATTAACAATCTCTGCTGTAAGAATAACAAATAAATCAATCAGAAACGCATACATTATTAATGTCTGGCTGAAATTGTATTTGTTATTGAATATGGCATGTAGCTCAACTACCATGAAGGTGATTTTGGTTTTCAGGCATGTATATTTAGATATAATACTCTATATGGCAGCATTTATGTGTACGTCCTTGCATTTTATGTTAATATCCAATCTATTTCAAGAGCTAGAATTAGCTGGGATTTTCTTTAATAAAATTCAAGCTAGCTCGTATTATCATGAAGTTCAAATTAGCTGCGACTTTCTATAATAAAATTCAAGCTAGCTTGGATTTTCTTGAATGTTCAAGCTAGCTTGGATTTTCTTGAACATTCACTTCTAGCTTGGATTTTCTTGAATGTTCAAGCTAGCTTCGATTTTCTTGAACATTCACTTCTAGCTTGGATTTTCTTGAATGTTCAAGCTAGTTGGGATTTTTGTTGAATGGTCAAGCAAGCTGGAATTTTCTTGTCTTTTAAGGGGCTAATCACGACAAGGTAGCTGGGATTTTCTTGAATGTTCAAGTTAGCTCGAATTTTCCTGAATTTTCTAGTTATCTGGAATTTTTTGAATTTTACTTTAACTATGCCTTTCTTGGATTTTCTTGAATTATCTTGAATTTTATATGACCAATACCAAGTTATTAAAACCTTAGATTAGCTTATTTATTCAAGCTCCACAGAGCTTGGATTTTCAAGAATAACCAGGCTTTTTTGGCCTGGGAAAGTCTTAAAGGGCAGGTTATAATTAATACTGACCTCTGGAGAATTTTCATATATTCTGCCATGTGTATGCGGAGATAATTAGCCAGGAGTTGCTTTGACTAGCAGTTTCTTTCCACATTTTGTGATATTCGCAACTTGATCATGCACATGGTAGAATTTGGTTGTGTGTACAATGCATCTGTAACAAGTTCTGTCAAAAATAGAATTATGTAATGGCATTGTGTATGATGTAGTTTCTGCTCGAGAAGTGTTTTAGTATTATTCATCTGTAATATGGATGCACAGTCAACCATAATAGACAGCAAGTAACACATGACAACATATTCCATAATTATGCATGCAGTAAATGTGTGCTGATTAGCGCCTAGATTCAAACAATCCCGTCATCATTGTATTCCATGTCATTGGACTGTGTTCAGAAAGATATTAGTCCAAACCAAGTGTGTCATTCGCCTGACAGCTTGGAGGTATTATCCTGATCGCGGTGGCATCATACTCAGCATCGTCCTCCTCATGGAGATGACTGGATCTGACAGCAGCAGCTGTTGTAAGCCATGTCTAATCAGCATGAAGTAATCCCTGTTGATAACCACATTGAAATTAGATTCACAGACTCAGAAAATGATCTGATGATCTGAATTCACACACACACACGCACGCAGGCACGCACGCACGCACGCACGCACGCACACATACACGGAAGGGAGGGAGGTGATGGGGGGGATAGGGTTGTCATGGAATCTCTGAGTTTTCCGTAATGTTTAAAATTTGTGTTCCGATTATGTGATCTCTTGCTAACTTCTAAATTTTGATAAACTGTGAGCCTAAAGTTTCTGGAAGTTTTTCAAGTGTTTAGCTTAGTGTAGCGACTTGGATTAATGTGAAGCCAGTTATAATTTGTGTGTTCTCGCCTGATTAATTTGTACCTTTCACGTTTGTCGTGAAAGGCATTTTTGCCTGGCGTTGGCGCTTGTGTAGTTTTGGGCGGCCTAACTGGTTAATCCCTAGTCGATTGTACTGTGCACACTTTTCTTAATTTGTGGCTATTGCAGTTATTCCATTCTGAGTTAAATGTGTTAGCTTGAGGACATGAACCCGGGACACGAGATTCAAGAGCTAGGAGGCATCGTTTCGCTGCTTAACAGCAGGTAAATATTTGTACCTATTTGCCTCCTATACTAAATTATCCAGGATAAACCTTAAGTTTATTCACTTCCGTTTTCATTATTTCCACTTGCATGTTATCTGTCCCCTTCGCTTTATGAAGAGGCAGGGATAGTGGCAATACAGTCCATTTTTATAGGGCCCCTTATGAGTCAATTTCAAGTAACTGGTACAGAGGCGCCTCGCAATATTGTCAGCTAGAGTTGGTCATAATTTTTACTGTCTCTGAAGAGAATTTTGAGAACGTTTTGCTGACCTAGTAGAAGGAAGTTTTCAGATAGCTGAACTTACAGATAGCCAGCACAGATGTTATTCTGTTCAGTAAATCCTGGTTTCCTGTAGTGAAGAGAGTTATCGAGTTTGCAGTTAGCATTAGCAGGGAGCCAGCACTGAGATATTTCCTATTATCCAGTAGATTCCGGTTTCTGTTGAAGCAAGGTGTAGACAGCAGTCAATTCATAGCTAGACAACATTTTGTTATTATTCAGTAGATTCCGCTCTTGATTTTAGGAGCAAGTACAAAGCTTTTACAGAATCATTGTTCAGCACTGGTTTTCTTATTATTCAGTAGATACCGCTCTCGATTTTTAGGAGCCGGTACAAAGTTTTTACAGAGTCATTGCCATTGTAATCAGTTTAGAATCACACCACGTAGGCACACTCATTAACATTAGGACAGGCAGAAGATGTATTCTTGAGTATTTTTTACACTACACATACATGTAGGAGCTATTTTTCAGTAGTGTTTTATCATGCCATTACTATTTGTAAGTGCCTTGCTGATGCTAAGAAGTTGCCTGCCTGCCGTAGCAACGGTTCGAGCATTGTGACATCATAATCTTTCTGTATCGATTAATTACCTAGTACGTCCAGACTCCCATTTGGTTAGGCTAGGATAGGTGAACCGGATATGGTTTCAGTTTTTGGATGCAAGGAAACAAATACTCGAACAGCTTCATGATAACAGTGGATATTTAGCAGTTGAATGTACTCGTGGAATCTGCATCCTGAGACTAAATTGACTAAACCGGTTTCATATAAACCAAGCGTAGCGTTACGGGGAAATAACGGGCCATCCTTAACACAGGGTAGTCTAAACCTTTTTTTTACTTGATCGTTTTTGTTAAAACTTGATCTCCGTCGCCCGTGATTTTGAACCATTCAATTTAGCTAAGTTCAGTTTAGTTTGGACACGTTTGTAGGACAAAACTCATAGGTCAAGGTCATCAATTAAGTTCACGTGTACTCGGCTGGTAGTTAGAGAGGTCACTGCTTTTAATAGAAAGGTGAGCTAGGCTCTCAGCTCCTAACTACCAAATTTCAAGATCTTTCTTATACTTTTGTACTTGATCTTTAGGATTTAGTCACTAGTAGTTCCAGCCCGCTTACTTAGAGTTCTTAGAATAACTTTCAGGTGAAAGCATCTTGATTACTTGTCCAATAAGCGGCACAAGATTCTTTACTTGAACAGGTTATCCTAGGATTGTAGGCCCAACGTGCTTATAGATAGTGTCAGAGTCCTTAGAATTGTTGACTTTCAACATCAGTTAGCAAATATTTAAGCCGGATAGAATTTATATTGGAGTGTTGTTGGCAGATAGTGTGCTCGATCGCTATCGTCTACGGTACAGAACATGAGCATTTCCAACCATTGCCAGATTGTTACCTGCACAACATTTCCAAAATAACCATAGGTGTTATTGCCAGATAGTGCGCTAAATTTCTATCATATACAGGGCAAAAATCTGAGTATAGTTAACTTGCCAGATTATTTAGTATTCAAACTTAGTCTCTGAGTTAGCCATTGTATAGGTTGCTTAGTTGACATTTACTTTCAATTTATACCAAGTTTGATGAAAATCATCTAGTCAATTTTCAAATAACTTACATTTAAGTTGTCCTCGATACAACTGCGCACTTTACACTACACTTTAGTCGGATAAAGTTAACCCCTGGCTAGGCATTGGAGTAAGAAATTATGAGCTAGTTATCTAGTTATTTAGCCGATAAAGATCTTATGTGTGGACTAGAAAGTTTGCACAACCCCAGTGCTCAACCAACTTGACGTAATCTACCTTTGCTTAGCTTTGCAGCAAAACATTTTCTTAAAAGAACTTCTGTTCTTCATTTCGACTTAGGAGACTAGGCACCAGTCTTTAGTAAACACATTAGGAATTTGGTGCAAACCTGTCCTTTTGCATTCTAACAACCTCAGCACTTGCACGGCCTGCACATCACCCCTTTTTCAAGACTGTTTTGTGTGGTGTACCTTGAGTGTCATCTGACCCACAGTATGGACTTTTCATCCGCTTGTAGTCATTGGATCGGTCAAGCCAGTCGAGCCCTTGAGCGGTGCATGGAATACAGGAAGATGGGAACTCCTGTAGCCCTGGGGGCAGGGACAGTGTTGTTTGTGAGATAGAACAACTGGTTGGTGTGATGGGCGATCTGTCAAGACAGATTGCCCATGAAGGGAAAATAACTAGGGGAAGTAGGAGGAGACGGGGCAAATTGCGGTATACAGTCACGCACGCACGAACGCATGCACCAGTCTGAGAACTTGCCATCTTTCCTGATTAGAACATCAAAACTGGTCTGCATTTCGAGTGTGATAGCACCACCACCCGGGTTCACTTTTCGGCCTTCAGCTTTAACTTCGCCAAAGAGCACTCTGGGTGGCAACACAAAGATCGACAAGCCGAGACATAGAATGCGTCATACACCAAATTAGCATCACACCATGACCAGCAGAGCATTGTGCCCCAAATTTTGCTACAATACAATGTTCGTGGTGATACTAGATTCATTAAACAGAGAGTTTCTATGGCATTCATGGCACTGTCATCGCACTAAATTCCTTCCTGCCTGGAAAAATTGTGCCAATATGAGCACAAATAATATAGCTTTAGCAAACAACTTCATATTTTTTTTTGTCTTTCCATACTCTATAGATGTGACATTAGCTTTGTGACAGACGGGACAAAATAGTGACTACTCCATCATTATGAGCGATGATAAATCTGAGGAGCAGGCAATAATCTCATGTTGCTATTGCGCTGACTGTCCACACAATCACCGCTATCAGGGTTAGATGTTATTTCATGCAGAAATAATTGATCTGTCATGATGTGTTTGTGTCTGGAGCACATCTAGACTCACATTAGCACCAGGATTATGCGCCATCAGAATTAGGCTTTTCAGGAAATTGCAGTTTCTCATATCTCACATGACAACTGAAGCAAGAGAATTGTAAATACATGGTGCCATTGTGGTGGAAACGGTACATGTATATAGCCGGTAATAATGCTGCTAAATTGTGTTTTTTATTAAGCCTCACATTGGTTGTGGTAAGCTGCTGTGTATCCGAGCACAATGTTAATAGAGTGGTGAGGAAGTATTGATGAATTCCCTGTCGAGCTTCTGCATCAGCTTACCTCGAGTCATGCTATGACTTTTAACCATTTAACCCTCAAATTTGTTTAAGATTTACATTTTTTGATAGAAAATATCCGTTTGCAAACCAAGAGATTATTTTTTTCAATTTACCCCTGGGATGACTGGCTCGGTTATCGAGCCAGTCATTGACCAGTGGTAAATTAAAAAAAATAGTTTTCACTTGGCCTGCAAATGGACATTTCTCAAGACCACTGCAAAAGCCGTTTTTGGCTGATCTGAGTGTTAAAGTGTTAATGCCGAATGATGGATTGCAGTCAGTGAATTATAAACACTACATTTTATATACTAACTACTCCGTTGATAAGTATAAAAACCTTGATGTAAGTTGTTTTCTAAGACAACAGTATCTTCTAAATAGACGCTAATGCTTTGGTTAAATCAGATCCTAGAAAGTCTGCCATGCAATAATTAGCATATTGGTCCAATCACATGAAGTCCCAACCATATCATTAGTAAATAATTCCATTCTGAGACTGGTTAGTTAGTCAGGATGACACATTTGGATGACTATTGTTAGTTAAGATGACACACTTGGACATACATAATTATAGTCAGGACAAGACACATGCACAACTGTAATGTTAGTCACCCATACAAAAAATTATTCCTTTTCAAGTCCCTTTTAAGTCCCCCAAAGGTGTCCAAAATGAGTCCCTTTCCCATCTCGGACTTAAAATGACTCGTTAGGAGTCCATTTTCTGTCCTCAATTTGGTATTGCAACCCCCATAGGGAGTCCCTTTCCAATCCCTGTTCCAATTATGCAAAATGAGGACTGAAAAGGGATTGCTTAAGAGTCCCTTTTAATCCCCCATTCCAATTATGCAAATGAGAACTGAAACGGGTCTCCTTAGGAGTCCCTTTACAGTCCCTCACTCCAATTATGCAAATGAGGACTGAGTCCCACGTTCCAATTATGCAAATGAGTACTGAAAAAGGGACTCTCCCTTTTATGAGTCTCTCATTCCAATTATGCAAATGAGGACTGAGTCCCCATTCCACTTAATCAACTGACGAATGAATAGAGACTCCGTAGTAGTCCCTTTACAGTCCCTCGTTCCAATTATGCAAATAAGGACTGAAAAGGGACTCCTTTAAGCTGTCCTTTTCAGTCTGGGACTGAAAATGGCATCCAAAAGAGTCCCGTTTCAGCTGTTCAGTTTACCATGGAATCTTGATCAGATAGTTAGAAATGTTCGCTAATGGCCTCATGCTTTCATGCCAAAAATTAAAGTTAATATGTGCATGTAATCTTTTGACAGGCGTTGAGTGAGCTAATAACAGATAACTAATTCAATTTCAACAAGGTATTAGCACTGTCTTATGTTTGCTATAGCCAGAGATTGTTAACATATTACATGTATTAGAAAGCCTGGTCACTGCATTACTATAGAGTTTAAGAGGTTGAACCAAAACTGGTAACGTAATAAATTTCAACGAATCAATAGAATACATGCCTTCCATTAAAAGGTATATTTCCAATTTAAGGTTACTAGTGCTAAATATTCTATCTAACTGTTGTATCTGTGCTGTCAAAGTATTAAATTCAACAGGGGCAGATCCAGGAATTTATTATGGCAGGGGTGTATGAAAAAAGGGCACCAGTCTCATACACCCAGGCCAGTGGCAGCTAAACCTGACAAGGGGTGGGGGGGAGCCCTCCCCCGTGAAATTTTGAAATCCCAATCCTCTCAAATGGCCTGTCATGCATTTCCAGAGATAAATATGGCTATTTAGTTGACTGTTAGATTATTCAACTTTACCCATTTAATTATAATTTAAAAGTTGTGTGGGAGAGGGTGATGCCTTTCTCATTCTTACATCATATCATGGTCGTGACGTTACTCATTAAACATTCAAAATCTGAGAACAATTAATTTTCAACAGTCACAGATTATTCTTAACCTAACTGGGTTCAAGGTTGTTGTTGCCTAATATACTGGAAACTATTGTTGCATAACTGCCCTTGACAGCAATAGCTTCAAACTGGGTGGTTACATGTACGGCAACAAATTTCAGTCCAGTTAGTCTAAAAAATATGTGTAACAGATTTCAGTCACAAAATATATATATCAGATATGAATGAGATAGATCCTGGCTGGATGTATAGCAATAGAGTGCTCTGAATATTTTGAGGCTAATATGACTGGAAGATCTTGCTGCCTATGCCAACAATAGCTTCCAGTCATATTAGCTTCAAAATATTCAATAACGTATAATACCTGTAGAGTTCCTTTGCTTTCGTGACATTAAATATTTGCTGCCTAGCTCTACATTTTGTTATAATATGACGACACTCTTGCAATCGAGAATAGTGAGCAGTCAACCAGGGCCGAACCTAGGATTCAGGGGGCCCTGTATAAACCTAAAATTCTTACACAGGGCCCTCGGAACCCTCGTTAGAAACTCGAGAAAGCTAGAGTCCCGTTTCAACTGTAATGCCACTGGTGAACCCTGACATCGGAGGGCTGTGGGATTTGACCATATCAGTCACATAGGCATGGCATCTATACACGGTTACCTTGAAGTTGCGCAGGGGGCCCATAAATTAGGACAAAAACATTTTGTGTCACTTTTTGGGGCCTTGAAATTTGCGGACACTGTGAAAACTAGTGGACAGTTGGATATAGCCTAACTAGAGATTAACTATGGATGTACATATTGAAGATTTTCGATCTTCGGGTTTAATTTAGAAATATGTCTACTACACCTCTGGTAAGAATATGATGTAACGGTTGCTGCGACAACCTCTTATCAAAGATGCGGTAGCACGATTATCTGCTCGCCTCGTCGAAGGTGATGTGACGATATTTATACTTGATAATCTGGGCCTGATCTGACTGATGTTTCAGAACGTATAGATTCGCTACGGTGGTCTTCCGTAGTATCCAGATTTAATAAAACCAAACTCGTGCCTTGGTTATCAAGGTGATAGATTTATTAAGCTTAAACTAACTGTACATATAACTATAGTGGCTTTTGCTGCCACAAGTAAAAGATACTGACTTTATACAAGTTTGACTATATTTGATTACTTTACTTAAATTTAATGTTTCCTAACCCTAACACTATTTCAATGCACACAAACGACGGGACTCTCAATCTAACTTATTCAGCTCTCGATTTCGACCGGACTCCCGATTAAAAGTTAAAGTCCATCTTTTATACTTTTCTGGAGCTCCCTACCATGTTCGTTCTGGTTCTTCTTTCCAGAGTTTGATTCGATTCTCATTGATTGTGACGTCATCCTGACTAATCAAATCACGATTTTCTCTCTTATGAACAGAACACCGAACAAGTTAAGTGATGGAATCCTATCCGATAACCTCCCCAAATTTGATACTGATGGATGAGTGTTTCGACATTTTTCGTCTGGTTTTCTAATCTTCTTGGCGCCAGACGCTACCACGTCCATGTCCGGCCCCTTGCTTATTAGGCCTGCGCCTGCATTTTGCAAGGGTGTCACGACGTAGGTATCAAGTGGCATATCCACTTCACCACACCCGGCGCCGTATCTGGTGTCGTGGGTGTCGCCTCTATACAATTATAGAAATTCGGTCCCATTACCACGGTCTCATGGTAAGTCGGTCGTCGCCACGTTACTACGTCATTCTATGATTCATTCAATCTGTGCTACATATATATACTCTGTCCGTAGCCCCTACCGACGCTCTTGCTTGAATATTTAGAAAACTATTGGTCGTAACTTCTGCTGAATATGATAAAAGGTTATGCCGTGACTGCAGCAACAACTTTCATCTTTCAACCACCGATAGATTCCATCAGCTCGCTGCCCTAAATCTTAGTCTATTCTATTCCAATTTTACTTACTGTATTAATTACATTTTCATGTTAGTTTCGCACATCAACTTGAGCACACACTAGATCGCGCTATTACATCTATTACATTTTTCGTTCATCGTGTTATCCGTTCCTTATCTCGCCTGGTATTCAAATATGGTAATTCACTGGGGTCTTAGACTGCAAATGTAAGATGTCCCCGGGGTCATGACCCCCCAGAAGACAATCCCATATCTACATACGCCCCTCAACCAAAGTTAATTGACTATCTCTCTTAAGGCCTTAAAGAGAGTGTCAACTAACTCGTTGTGGACTATCAACAACCCAAACCTATACCAGCAGCCTGGACGGATACCACCTGATATTCATCCAATTAGTCAAGATAATAATACAGGTCGATATATTATACACCAATACTTGTCCGAGTAGCGGAATGCTCGGAAATACGGTTAGTAGTATTTGTTAGTGTATGGTTGATAATTATACAAACATACATGTCCGGGTAGCTAACCGCCCCCGGAAACACATTAATGGCATCATTAAACCGTGGACGTAACCCGTCTCACGCGTAACTTAACAATAAAAGCGGGCAATCGGTACAGTTTAAAACAAGTGAATATATATATTACATAATGTATTAATATAAACTGCCGTTACAGCCATCAGCGACAACATGGTCAGCAGCGACACACTTTTCGCGTGTCTTAACGATTCGTCGTCATACGACACAACATTATAGTTCAAAACCTTAATCCTACAGTGCAAATACCATTACAGATCATGTGAATTTTTCCTATTCATAAAACAGTACACAGTACGGTGTCAAGATAAAGTTCGTGCCACAATCACTAATATTCACCAATTATTGTTCCAGTAGAAACATATAAAGTTAGTGCCAAAATGTCATGGTGATACCTCCAAGCGGTTTATGCTCACGTTAGGATCCACCACGTGAGCGTACATCTCCATCTCTATCCAGTCGGCAGCCGTCGGGTCGATCTCAGTCCCGGCGTTAGCGTTAGGCGACGACCCGGTTGCCATCAGCAGCGGCTCCCGTAGAGCTGCAGGTCTCGGGGGCTGCTGGGCCTGAATAGTCGGTGTACTCATTCGAATTGCAGTATGCGGTTCACTACTATGGGCCGCACGTGGCTTGCGTTTATGGGCCGCACGTGGCTCGCATTTAAGCACGTTCCACATGCGTGATAACACGCCACATTTATATAACATAAACACAATTACTAGCACAACGACGAAGGAACCAGTTGAATATGATATGAAAGAATGTACCCCAATGCCATCGACCATCACTGGGTCGATCATGGACAACGGTGCTAGCGGTACGTACTTAGATTTTTGTAAATGGTCCCATGGCTGTAGTTTTAAATGGTCAACTATCATGGATTGATTTAGAACGCCGGACACATCCAAATGGGGCATCTCAATGGCCAGGCTAACCCGAGTGTACGTCCTACTATAAGACGCAACAGGTTCGAATCGCCAGCCCTTCCCGCTATAACCACATTCAGCAGACATTAATGCATATACCCCATTACCCACCACACAACGGTCGGTCAATCGTCCGTCACAGTGTATATCCATTGTTTCCCCGAACGTTTGCAACACAATGCCTATCTGCTTACCGGCAAACAATTTGCTAGAAGTTTCATTCGATTTGGAGAGCTGAATATTACAAGCACGGTCGGTCGTATTAGTTAACAGGCTTACGATGCATGGAACGTGGGTCTTGTCGACCCGTAGTGGACCATGACACACCCGGGGCTCCTCCCCACGACACGCGGATGGCGCGAAGTACCACCCAGTTTTGGTGTCAAGACCGATGCTGGTCCGCGCTATCCGTACTTGCATGTAGTATCCCCGAGCACTTAGCGGTTCCGGCCACGCATGCAACCCGTATTCGATATATTCGCCCCCGTCAATTAGCGGTAACGTCGCTACGTAATGGAGTCGTGAGTCGTCTTTCCATAACGGATACACGACCACGTTGCGGTAGTACCACTGATATGGATGTATCAGTCGATTTCCTATACTAACTTGTTTGGCCACTGAATTTAGGTCAGCAGAACTGAATAATTCTTCCGTCAGCCTACCTAATTCTAGGGACGCCGTCTGTCTATGAAACTGCGCTGCTGCCCTCTGGTAACTATATACTACACTTTCGGCGGAATCAATAACGTGTCCCAGTCGCACTAATGCGTACAAGTCGGCATGTCGGGCGGCGTACACCTTAAACATATCGCTCACATTTTTAGTTAATTCTACTAGGCCAGTGGTGATTTCATTGATACGGTCAACGTTGGTATTGATCCCTACGAATGCCAGTTTCACATGGGACGCCAGTTCGTTGGAAAAATGTCCCAGACGATTCATGTCCCTCATAGCAATTTTGACTATCTTTTTAATCGCATTTATATCACCCGAGGTAGCGGTACCAAATAGGGACGAGGCTATGTCCCCGACAAAGTTGAATAAGCCACGTTTGTGTCGTATACTGTCCCCACTCACCATATTTTGTTGTGTCTTAGCAGCGATCTTCCTAATATTGCTAACACGATGTTGCAAACCGAAAATGTCTCGAATGCTTAATGATGTCTTTCGGCCGACGTCCGCAACAAGAACATGGAATTGTGCTAACCGTTCCAGAAATCTGGCGGGCAAATATGGGTGGTCGATAGACACCACTACGGTCCATTCAGCCCGGATAATGGATATATCTTCTGGTTTAGTTATCATTACTCCGTTCGGTAACCTATGTACACTAGACGTCTTACACAATCCGTTTATTAAACATACTATGGTTACCATCACACTTAATCGTAAAATATACATGATTCCACGCCCCGTGATGCTTACCGGTACAAAGCTAAAACCCACAATTTAAACGAGTAAATTTTTGTATCTTGCGAACGAATTCAGTTTTAATTGTTATGATATTTCACGCACTAGCTATTTGCGATGTTAAGTATAGCGATACAATACACCTATCGGCGGTTGTGCCGCCGAATAATGGCATTTATACGACTGATGAAATCAGCGTATAGCACGTCATCGTAAAGGGCGGAGTCTATTACGCCAATTCGGAGTCGCTTGTTACCGGATTCGTTGTCCCGCCCATACCCTTGCTTTCGCTTCAAGTCTAACCTGAGTTGCTTGCTGTCAGAATCGTCATCTGGTATATGTCTGCGCTTGCGCAGCATATAAGGATGCGACGGAAGCATCTCCATTGGTTCAGAGAGCAGCTCTGGTGCCGCCTCTGGAGCGTCAATTACCATGGGCTTAGGAGTTTTGATGACGTCACTTGGTGACTCATGGTTTCGACTGCAATTCGTACTGGGTTGCACCCTTTTCCGGTCAACCCTCTTACCCCCTGTACGCACCTCTGGCTCTATATCCGAAGCTGGTCGCTTCTTACGAGCCTGGGGTGTCGTATCAGCGTCGGTGACCATAGGTTCTGGTTCGGGCAACTTCGCCCTGGGGTGATGGCTAGCTTTCGTCCCCTTGGTAGGGTTACGAATGGGGCGTGGTCGCACCCCGTCCCAGCACATTTCCGAGTCGACTACGCGCAGCTTACATATATTAACTACACGCACCTTACCAGACCTCTGATGGCGGACGTGCGCCACAGGTCCGTTGATCTTAAAGATCTCATACTCGGGGTCACTGCGAGAGGTCAACTTCATCCTCTCCTCAGCTTTTACGACCACCGAGTCCCCCACTTTAAATTCACCAGCGTTTGCATGCTTATTGATTTGTTCCCTGTGAACCTCCCGAGATCTAGCTGTCCCTTCACGCGCACGCAGCAAGGCGTTGTTGAGATACGTCAGTCTCTCACCAAGGTCCTGCGACGCATCGATGGGAATGGCTTTCGGCAATCTCGCCCGTCGCCCATACGTCAAATAAAATGGCGTATATCCGGTCGTTGAATGACGAGTACTGCGGTACGCTGTCAAAGCCGCACCCAACTCGTCCTCCCACGCCCTCGAGGCATTGTTCACCCCTTTCTGGATTAACTCTTTAAGAGTGCGGTTGAATCTTTCAGTACGTCCATTGGTCTGCGGATGGTATGGGCTAGACCGTCTATGGTCGATACCGTGTTCCTTAAACCGCTCCTCCAGAGAATTGGAACAAAATTCTTTACCCTGATCGGTTATTACAATCTCAGGGACGCCATGACGCGCGACATACTCGTTGAAGAATTTTCTTCCACATTTTGAGATGTCTTCGCTGCAATTGGATATGCTTCTGCCCACGCAGAACAGTGATCAATCACAGTCATGATATATATGTTACCCTTATTTGATTCTAATAATGGACCGATCAAATCCATTCCAATTATCTGACCCGGATAATTGGCCATGGGCATTTCACTATACCTAGGTCGGGTAGTGACGGGTCGGTTGACCTGGCACTTCGTACATGTTTCAAGTATACGAATTACGTCTTTTCTTAAAGACGTCCACACAAAAGAATCTCTTACCATACCGATGGTCTTCTGCAGACCTTGGTGACCAGCTCGTTCATGAGCCATCCGGAGCACTCTCTCACGGAACAGGGTAGGTAAGACAATTCTGGGGTACTCAGCGTCCAACGCTGAAGGCGTAATTAAAGAATACAAAATGCCATTCTTGACCATATACTCCTCCGGGGTGTTTTTGAACAACTCCGGGTATTCCTTGGTCTGCTCGGCACACAATTCGACATATGGTATGTCGAATGCTTCTAGAGGGACGTGGGGTAATACTCCCTCATCGACATCTGGTATCACAAAGTCGCCTGTATCTAACGTTGCGACTTCCACCGGTCGACGTAACCTGGATAACATGTCCGCTCGAATATTCTTCGAGCCTTGGATGTATTCAATTTTACATCCGTACTCAGCAATCAGTACCGCCCAGCGCTGTACTTTCGTGTTTTTAACTTCGCCCACAAACAAACTCTTTAGGGGTTTGTGGTCGGTATACACGGTAAACTGCGCGCCAAATAGATAAGGTCTAAGCTTCTTTAGCGCATATATTACCGCATAAGCTTCCTTTTCTATCACAGGCCAATTCAACTGACTGTCTTTAAGAGTAGAGCTAACATACTGAATCACCCGCTCAATACCCTTGTCATCTACCTGTACCAGTATCGCACCTATCGCATAGCTAGACGCATCAGTATACAACTTATATGGAGCATTCAAATTTGGATATGTGAGAACCGTCTCACTGCAGAGCAAGTTTTGTAATTTCTTAAACGCTTGCTGTTCTTCCTGACCCCACTCAAAACGTTTATATTTCTTAGTCAATTCTATCAAAGGCTTAGCAATTTCCGCATAGCCTTGCACACAAGAGCGATAATACCCTGTAGCTCCAAGGAAACTTCTCACCTCACTCACATCGCGTGGCGGTGACATTTCTCTTATGACCTTGACCTTCTGAACCTGAGGAGCCACTCCTAGTGCCGAAATGTGATATCCTAACAAATCAACTGATGGTTGGGCGAAATCGCATTTCGATTTTTTAACTTGCAAATTATATTCTCGAATTCTACGCATAACTGTACGCAAATGCTGTGCATGTTCAGCCGGGTTTCTTGAATATACGACTATATCGTCGACAAAAACATGCAAATATTTTCCCGCGAATTCTCGGAAAATATCGTTCATTGGCCTCTGAAATACGGCCCCTGAGTTCGCAAAACCGAACGGCATCCGAACAAAATCGAACAAACCTTCACTGCAAACGAACGCCGTTTTCTCTATGTCTTGGCTGTCCATTGGTATCTGCCAATAGCCAGACTTCAAGTCCATAGTCGAAAATATCGTTGCGCCGCACATAGAATCAAAAATATCGGCTATGTTTGGCAGTGGATAACTGTCTTTCTTGCACACAGAATTCAACTTTCTGTAGTCGACACAAAATCTAGTCCCCCCGTCCTTCTTAGGGGCCAACGTAATGGGCGACGCCCATGGCGATGACGATGGTCTTATGAGGCCCGCTGCCAGCATTTCAGCCACTTGATTCTTGACTATGTATTGCTTGGCCAACGGTAGACGGTAAGCCTTTTGTCTTATAGGGTAAGCATCTCCTGTCGGTACCGTACACCTCACTTTGGGGACCAATCCTAATGTGTTTGGACGAGCCGTATCAAAGATATCGGCAAAGTCTACCATGACTTGGTCGATATCTTTGTATCCGGTCGTTTCTTTACAACTTGCATAGACATAATTTGTCTGTTCCCTATGTGGATAATCAAAGGGATATACATGGCCAAACCATACTACTATTTTGGCCTGATAGTCAATCTTTGCATTTCCCAGGTGCAAAGCGTCTGCTCCAAGTAAACATTCATGCCTCATTCTGGCCACAATCGTACTAGGGATGGGTCGGGCGTTTTCGAATTTTACTTGTGTTTATCCCAACAACTTTATCGGGGAACCATTTACAGCCAAGAGCGTTCTTGCTCTTTTCAATGGCCTAGCATTCAACATGCTACGCCATATATCTTTACGAATTAAGGATGTGCTAGCACCGGTATCCACTAAGGCATGCAGGTACTT
>CM067373.1:26441262-26485717 GCA_034401795.1 Chaetoderma sp. LZ-2023a | reverse complement strand
ACGACACGACGATGTTCCGGATGGCCGGCCATCCGGGGGCAGAATTAGAACTTAAAATTTGTTCCTATTTTAAATAACATCAGTAAAGGAACTGTTCTTGTGGTGAGCCCTTGTGGGCCAGTAATGTAATTCTGCGTGATGTAGAGCAGCGATGTTCCTCGGTGGATGACTCACCGGATCTGCTAACCACGCCGAAAAGTGGACTGTTGTGTGTGTTTAACATTTTGACCGCAGCCAAGTAAACTTTGCCCGGTGTGCAACAAGAGCTATTTGACGCACCCCGGACCGTTAGCTTCAATATATACATGCATTAATTACAAATATATAAATAACCCTCTTTGTTAATGGGTTATGATTACCTTTCTTAAAACTACCGTCATCGGACGAGAACTTTCCATCATTACTGCATCTCTAATGAATGATTTACAAACTATTTAGTAGACATTACTTATTACTCTCTGGGCAGGATGTTTGAATCTGCCACGCCCTCACGGGAAGGACGTTTGCGGTAGATATTCGTCTCTCTATCCCCACCATAACGATAGGTCAGTCATCAAAATCTGCTTGTGCTAAAGGTAGTCATTGTCCTGTGATGTTTTATGTGGTTATGGAGCATGGCATCTGGATTCTCACCAAGCGTGGATGTCTGGCAAAGTAACATGTACGCCCGCTGTCCTTGGAGGTAGATGCTTTGGGGTATCTGCACCCCGGGGACAGCTGTATCTAAAGATAGGTAGGATTCCCACCATTTGCGGCCTAAGCTAGTTTTTGTTTCTAATACCTAAATGGTAGGTTAGTCATGGCAGAAGGCCCGCACAAATAAACGTGGTACCTACTAATACAGTATCTTGGAACTACATAAGACTGTGACTTGGGAATCCCTCGGGAATCGCTCGTCCCATCTTCACGTAAACCATCACGCAACACTTTAGTTATATTTTTGACTAGGATGGTCTTTTTCACAGCACTTTGGCTGAATAAAAGAGTGGCCCTTTTGCCAACTCTTCTCCTCCGCTTCGGCGTTTGGGGCATTTACCTGTGACGGAGGCCCGCACGAGGCACTTTTGCCTCTCGCAAAATATCCAATGATGGCGGCCCGCGCGAGGCTACTACTTCTCACAACAATAAGTAGCATCGAGGAGTAATGCCCATGTAAGGCACAATGCCTCTCGCCACACTAGGAGTTTCCTTTTCCTTTCCTTTTCAGCATAAGGGTATAATGGCTTATATTAAGTTAATTAGTGATCTCGTACACTGGAGCCTCCATTGCGGGGATACCTCATG
Organism: Chaetoderma sp. LZ-2023a; assembly: GCA_034401795.1. NCBI lineage: Eukaryota > Metazoa > Mollusca > Caudofoveata > Chaetodermatida > Chaetodermatidae > Chaetoderma > Chaetoderma sp. LZ-2023a. The sequence continues at coordinate 26,484,433 of CM067373.1, read as the reverse complement.
GACTTATGAGTATGTGTGGTACCTCCGGTGTCACCACGTTCAAAGTACATCAGCTGTCTCTATGTCATGTATTATTTTAGGCTCACTGTTATCTACCAAACTCAGTGGTTTGTGTAGGTTATATTTTTATTACTTCAGTACTTTGTCACAAATCCTTGTAAGTCCATAGTTTTAAATTACTATGGACAGGCATACCGGTGACACAAACTCATGGGTGGACACCATTCAATTCAATGTTAGCGATGATGGTTGCACGGCCCCACCAGAATGATTAAGTTCCACCGGCCTTAAGGGCCGGTCTTTGTTACCCGCAGGTCAGCGTCGCATGGTATCCGGAACCCCGAGACCGGGAGCTAGCCAGCCATCTTGTCCGTCGTGCACAAGTGGCGCGGCGACCTGACATTACACACCAGAACGACCCGACGCATCCCTGCAAGCTACATATGCACCATATATACTATAAACATCATTCAGCCAAATAAATGCAAATTCAATTCAAATACAATTAAATAAATAATCATTTAATAAAGATTTCATTCAGCTTTCAAAGAGATCATATCTTTTAATCATATGTATTGGATACAGATATGAGATGAAAGCAAAATGAATACAGGTCTATGATTTTTTCTTGAAAATGGATAAAAGATAACAATTGTGCAATAAAATGAGGGTCCATCCGAGAGATACCCTCTGAGGGTATCTAGATCTAAAATCTTTTGGGTGGGTGGGGGTGGGGAGGATCGCCCGACCTCACCCAAACTTAAACCCCAAGACCCTTCCAGGAAAAATTTCGTGTTTGCACCCGTTTTCCATTAAAACCACATTTTAACATAACATGATATTTGACCGACGAGGAGGCAACATTCAGAAATCACATCTGCGTATCAAAAGGAAGAGATGTATTCCACTGCAGGTGAAACGTGCCAATATCGAATTTGCGCAGCGGATCAATGGAGCAAGGACCCATATAGGATTTGATATCGGCCCCCACCCCCCCCCACCCCCCCCCCCCCCCCCATTGAGCCACAGTGCAAGGGCCAATATCAAATTAATAGTGCTACACACATTTGTCAATGGCGCAGGTGCCATTATAGAATTAGATATCAGTGCGCCCCTTCGTCAATGGCGCAGGGACCATCATCAAATGCAATGCTCGTCCCAATATGAAACAGTATAATTTTACATAAATTTGTGATTGCCTGCTTATACCAAGCCTTATTAATGGTCAAGTTTACTTTTTATTGGCTCAGGCCTTACAAAGCCAAAAGTATAGAGGTTTATTCACGTGTTACATAAGGTTTATCAGCTCCATAGTTGTGAGAATATCAAAGAGAAGTGAAATGAATGGCGACTATTGACGGACATAATAAATAATACAGATTAATTCATAAGCTTTACTTCTGTAATATTAAATTTAAAAAAACCCTTGGACAAACTGGAACAATATATAACCTACAGAAAATACTAGACCGTTACAATAATAATGCAATATAGAACATGTAATATCAAACTTCATATAGCACTCGAGTCAATATCAATGCACAATTAGCGGAGAATCAGAAGATTTTCTGGCATGATAATTGGCACAAAAATAACACCTGATAATGATCTTGGTTCCCTATGCCATTGACCAATGGGCACACCGATATCAAATTCCCTGTGCCTTTCACAACTTGTTTAACAGCGCAAATTCGATATTGGTGCATTACATCAACATACACATGCATTTAAGATAATATTATTTTGCAAAACATAAATCTGTCTTCTTAGCACATACTTAAAATGCATACAATAAATGAAGGAGTGGCATAAACTATAAGAGCATTGCATCATGCTTTCTGATCTGCTATAAGCCTCTTCTATATTGCGTCAATCAAACTGTTGATAAGTGTGCCACAATGACCATTGGGCGTGCTCAGTCAAACGCTATTATTTAGCTGTGAATCACTTAATGATGTCTTTGATATATTTACAACTCAACACACATTCTGTTGAATATTTTGAAACTAATTCTATCCAGTCAAATCCGTTTCAAAATATCCAATAGATTACTTGTATAATTACCTTGAAACTGGGAATTCATAAATATTAAAACAAGAAAAATGTGTCCAAACTCACGTCGTTGATATATCTGTCAATGGCACTATTCGACTGGCACCTTTCCCTAGAGTAAATATACTTGTGCAGTGGCCAAAATGTGCTTAACACAAATGTACCAGTCGAATGAAAAAAACTTTCATTATGGAAGGGGAAGAAACATGAAACATCACCTAAATTTTACAATCTTGAAAATAAAATCCACTTTTCAGCAGTGTTTTCAGTCATAGTGATTAACAGTAGAATTCAGCTCCCTAAGTCCCTCATTTTCATATTTTTCATCACGTAACCAATTTCACGAAACATGCCACACGTTTTGACTCTGGCTTGCTTCATGATCTATTTTTTTTGGGAAATACCAGTCGAATAAAAAAAATATTTTCTATGGAGCCAATGCACTCTAAGTTTTCAACCAGTCAAATACGGCCATTGTATTATTACATTTATGAAATTAGAGACGATTGCGAGGATCTTGTCTGAGCTATTCAAGAGAATTATAGAAATGCTTAAACCAACAGCGTGGTCTACTACAGTCTGTAAAAGGACAATAAAAAATAAAATTAATTTTATCTGCAATAAATAAAAAAATAGGTTGTAATATGACTACCAGACAATACATGGGATGAATCGTCCCATGTTGAATCATTGCCAGTACGAAACGCCCATGGGGAACTGTCCCACGAAAACAGAACGAATCAACCCATATAAAAATCGTCCCAGAGGGTGGGGTGGGTGGGTGTGCGGGTGCAGTGGGTGGTGAGGGGATGGGGGGGGGGGGGCTGTCTCTGGTACGAAACCAGTACTGTACCGTGGACCCCCGTACATAAACAAACATAAAACAATAATATATATATCAGATACGGGATGGGCACCAGAGAAATAACTATTATCATCAACTTCATCATTCCCACTATAATAAAATCATTTATCATTATCAACCATAAAAATAAAAATAATAGCAACAGCTACAACGTCTCGCTCAATAATATGAGCTGCATTGTTGCGTATTCATGACAATTGGATTGAAAAACGGGGATGCATGAGGCAGCAATATCTTCCACTCGAACTACGCCAGAAACACCCAACAGAACAGTTCTTACATTGTGTTCACATTGTTTTAACTAACATGCTCTGGTTTTGTTTTGCATGTCAACTCACCCAAGAGCTGCTGCACTGCACTGTGCTTGCCATGGTGACTATATGCTCAAGGTTAGGGACAGGGCCATGGGGGTTTGCCTAATTGCCAAACAATTAGATTTTCTGTCTGGTTGTGTTGAAATTGAGATATTTGTTTGTCAAAAAGGGGTACGGACATGTATTTCAATAATTATTTATAATCTTCTGCTTGATGGTCTTCTTAATGGAATTTTGTGTAATAACGTGCGCGCATAAGGCTATGTCTGTATTGTTCCATAGTTTTTTTGCCTTGTATAGAGGGATTAGATTTGGACAATTCCATTCTGTTATATGGTATATATAGATTGTGACATGTTTTAGTGTTATATGAGTGAAGTTCTGTATTTGTGTTAAAGAGCCCTGTTAGAGAGCTTGTTAAATTACCATTAAAACTCCCTTAAAATTGTATATAGCTTCAGTTTTCCAATGTCTTAGTGTTTTAGTAATTTTTCTGCTTTGTATATATCTTGGCCCCGTTCTGTTTGGGAGAAGAGTTTAATAGATTGCTTTTAGAAACAGAATTAACTATGTAAAGCAAATGCATTGGTTACACCTAAATTCCATTTTTATCAAGATATTGATTGATACAGGTTCAGTAGACAGTCACCTGGGTGTATATTTTGGAAGCAACGCTGCTAAAAGCTGTTACTGTCTTAGACAGCATGAGTCCACAGAGGACATGCTTTCAAAATGAACACCAGTTGTAATGATGAAATGATGACAGGAACAGAATCTCTAAAATCGTAAATCAGAGCTTGTCAATTTAGGGGTTAACGAATGAGGGACAAATGACATAGAGAAGCATAACAATCAAGGTTCTTTTGTTTGTTCTTCTTCTTATTCATCTTCTTCTTCCTCTTCATTTTCTTCTTCCATTTAAGCACAGGCCACCATCTGGTGTATTTTCGTACTTGTGCGGGAGAGTGCAAGAGCATCCAAAACGTGATAAAAGTGTGTGCAGTTAAAGCGTATTTAAAGTGCAGGTTAAAAATGTCAAGGGCGTCGTCTATTTCAGCTGGACGAGCTGCACCTGCTGATTGAAACAGTCTAGTGAGGTGAAGCCTATGATCTGAGCTGGTTGGCAATTCCAGTCTGATACCGTCTGGGAAGAAGAAGCTCTGGTAGCACTGTGTTCTTGCATGTGGAACGATGAATTTCTGCAAGTGCCCACGTGTTAATACACATGTTAATACAGCCACAGGGATTAGTTAGTCTCTTGTGATCTCCACTAGGCCATGTACAATTCGATACAGCATAATGACTTTGGCATGCACTCCTTTTTGTTGGAGCGAAGGCCATTGTAGATGGTTAACCATTTGTGTGATGCAACTGGTCTTGTAATAGTCGCTGATAACAAATCTGGCTGCTCGGCATTGAACGATCTCTAGCTGCCTGCTGTTGTTGGCTGTAACCAGGTCCCATATTATACTTGCGTACTCCATGATAGTTCGTACTAGAGTTTTATAGCAAAGCTCTTTCGTTTTCTTGGGTCATTGGTGTATATTTCATTGTGGAAAGCCCCTGGTGCCAGTGACCTTCTTGGTATTCTGCGTTCTATGATAGTTCCATTCTAGGTTTTTATATAGATTTATTCCCAGATATTTAGCTGTATCTACTTCATCAAGTATATGGCCATGGATGGTGTAATGTCTTGAGATTGGCACTTTTTAGGATGAAGCTACACCAGCCAGTAACTCTCTCATTGTTGCAGGCTATCAAGATCATTTTGGAACTGTATTGCATCTTCACTTGATCTGATCTTGCGATAGAGCATAGCGTCATCGGCAAACAGTCTGGTTGTTGATTCTGGTGAGATGCAGTCTGGGAGGTTATTTATAGATCTAAGAAATAAGAATGATCCGAGAACACTATCCTGCAGTACACACGACTCTACAGGAGGTGTATGTGATGTCGCACCATCTAATACTACCATTGTTGTTGTTGTCGTCGTTGTTGTTGTTGTCACTGCCGTTGTTGCATTTGAGTGCGGGCTAGATTGGGTGACATTAATATTGGCAAAAGAAGACTCAGACATATTCCGATTTGGGGGATATAATAACAATAAAGCAGACAATAAAGAGAAGCTAATTAAGTGAGCACAATTTATAAACCTCATTCAGGAGTCTATCTAGCCATGTACCTTTACATCTCTTGTGCAAGTGGTCACCATTTAAATACATGCATTCGTTATTATATAACGCACATGTAAAAACCTCTTTGTAGACTTTTTCTAATGCCTGTACCTAGTATAAAATGACATCGACGGGTCTATGCCCGAGCATGAATGTTCTCTCTGAGACCGCCGATCATGTTGAGTAACAGTCTGTTCTCTCTAGATAACCTCTAGCATCATTCAGGGCTATAGTGAAAATCTCTACACACTTTGAACGTTTGAATCGTTATCGTTATAAATTTCACCGTAGTCATTCTCAGTAGATGCGCATTAAACAAAGTTGCCTCAGTAATGGGTGCACTTGTTATATTGGTCTCGAAAATTACACTTTCTGGTGCTTCTTCTCTACATTCTGCTAGAGTCTGAGCCATTAGATCTAAAAATCACATTCCAAATTGTATGCTGAATTCATCATGACTATTATAGAAGCTTTATGGGTTAGGGTAGTGGGGGTTGGGGTTGGTTGGGGGAGTGAGGTGGGGGGAGGGGGTGGAGCACACGTGAGCTGCTTGCCAGAACATCTCTGAACATGGTGTAACTCTAGAAAACTGGGGCGATGAGATGGGCATCGTTACCGATTGGTCAAGAGAATGATGAAGTCATCAATATTTGAATTAGGCTATGCCTCGAGGGCGTATGCCGGCCAACAAGCCCGCCAGCATCATGTGATCTGACCAGGGCGACAAGATGGACTACATTAGGCTATGCCCCAGGCCTATAATCTGGTTCCCTTATCAGTGTGACGATATGGGCTATTTTAGGCAGCGCCCCACAACTTAGGTCACGCCCCTTTCATGGGTCATTAGGCCAGCCAACGATCATAGATGGAATCATGTGACATGACCAGGGTGACGAGATTGACTTGCTTACAACATGGATTACATTAGGTTACTCACCAGACCTTATTTAGCAAACCTTCCACGGGTCATTAGGCCCTGCAACGAGCGTAGATGGCGTCACATGATCTGAGCAGAGTGACAAGATGTGCTTACCAGGGCGATAGGTTGGGTGTCAATGCTGATTGGCCTATAGCGGTCACATGATCTCTAGTACCAGGGGGACGAGATGGGCATCGATGCTGATTGGTCTACAGCTGTTGCGTGACCCTCCGCCATGCCCATTAACGACTTCGAACCACTTTACACCTGTCATTCATCGGCACATGTGACCCATTTACGTCGCCGATATGGGCAGAAATCTGACTGGGTGACAGAGTGATGACGTCATCAATATCTGAATTAAGCCACGTCCCCTTTTTCCCTGTCGAGGGGGAACAAAGGATTTCTCTCTCGACCCAATCAGATTTGAGTATTTTTGGCAGGAAAAAGTGGGTATAGCCTAATTCAAATATTGATGGCCTTATCACTCTCCACCAATCAGAATCGACGCCAATAACGTCGCCCTTCTACTTAGCATAATATGCTATAGTATAGTACACTATAACATAACTTTCAATAACATAGCACACTATAACATAACACACTATGACATAGCACCTAATAACATAACATACTATAACATACACCACTATAACGTAACATACTATAATATAACACACTATAATATACCACACTATAACATACCACACTATAACATAGCATACTATAACATAGCACATTATAACATAGCATAATATAACCTAACATACAATAAAAACACTATGACATACCACTATAACATACCACCTTATAACATAACACGCTATACCATAACACTGTAACATAACATACTATGACATAGCACACCATAACATAAAACACCATGACATAACGCACTATAACATAGCATACTATAGCATATCATACTATAACATAACACACTATAACATAACATACTATAACATAGCACACTATAACATAGTACACTATAACATAATACACTATGACACAACACACTATAACATAGCACATTATGACATAGCACACTATGACATAGCACACTATAACATAACACACCATAGCATAACACACAATAACACAGCACACTATAACATAATACACTATAACATAACACACCTTAACATAGCATACTATAACATAAAACACCACAACATAACACACTACAACATAACATACTATACCATAACACACTATAACATAACGTATTATAACATAGCACACTATAACATAACATACTATAACATAGCCCACTATAACATAACATACTATTGCATAACATACTATAACATAACGTACTATAACTCAATGTACACTAACATAACGTACGATAAGATAATATTACATAATATACTTATTATACTTAAGCAGATTCCTTGATCCACCACTGACAGGATGCTTTCAAACTATTGCAACCGCAGAAAATGGTACGTCATAATCATAAGTCACATGAGAGATTCTAAAAATCAGAAACTTTGGGAAGCCTCTTCTGTGTCTAATTGTATTCGGCTTCTTTAATCTTTGTAGCGCAAAATGCATAACATCAGTTATTAGCTCATCTTGCACTAAGGGCCAAGTGGGCTTATGTTAAGGCGACCACCTGCCATCTATCCTCAATGTTATCTATGGACTGGACGGGAGAGCGGACATCTGTCGTTCATCAACTGTTTCAATAGTGTGCGCGTACATGATGCGTACACGCGAACGGTCAGTCGGACGGACGGTCGAGTGCACGTGTACGGTCTATATGTATAAGTATGTGTGATGCATATATCCACGAACGGCCAGTCGGACAGACGGTCGAGTGCACGTGTACGCCCGTGTGTACGCGTGCGTGCGTGCGTGCGCGCGCGCGCGTGCGTGCGTGTGAGCGTATGTGTAAACTAACCACAAATGAGGGCATTTCTGCCGCGGAGACTCCCACAAATTATGTCATTTCATTTGGTAACACTGCCACAAACAATGTCGTTTGATTATTGTTAGTTCAGAATTGTGCAACTACCTGTGCGCGCGTGTGTGTGCGTGCGTGCGCGCGTGTGTGTGTGTGTGTGTGTGTGTGTGTGTGTGTGTGTCTTCGTGTGCGTATTCGTATATGTGTTCATGTATGTATTCGCGTGCATTCGCGTGTGTATTCGCGCGTGTACTCGTATGTGTTCGCTGTGTTCGAGCGTGTGTGTTCGCGCGCGCGCGTGTGTGTGTGTGTGTGTGTGTGTGTGTGTGTGTGTGTGTGTGTGTGTGTGTGTGTGTGTGTGTGTGTCTGTGCGCGTGTGCGTGCGCGCGTCTGTGCGTGTGAGGGTACGTGTGTGAGAGAAAATGTGACGAGTAGTATCTATGTTAGGTTTAACAGTTATCAAAAGTGTCGTAGACTATTGTAGGCATATTTGAGGTTGAATGCTCACCCTATATAAGAACTATGCAGGGTTACTTTTAACTTTAACATCTGCTGTCTTTCTGCCTAGAATATGTAGTTTACGACGCTGCAGGCCCCATTGCAATTCTGTATCTTACTTTAATGTTACAAACAATTATGTCAAGGATTATGTTATCACAAGATCGGTGGTAACAGATGGCGCCAAATGAAATTTACAAGTAATTTAGACTACGCATAGCATGGAGCATTTTTTAATTTGGGCGATCTAAAATTAATTTTACCGTTCTGAAGCTGACATTTGTCAAATCAATAAAATCTGTCGCAGTTTAATGATTCATAGATATCTAGATTATATAATGGATATTTAGGTTGGCCAGCGCTCAGACACTACATTATTGGACACAGTACTTAGGCCAACTGTGCGTTAAATATATAGCTGTAAATTACTCACAGAAGATCTTAGATATATAAGTATACGCTGTTTTATACTCTGCTCAAATTTGCTATTTCATTCATTGGTATCGTTGTAGTCCGAATTTTATTAATTCAGTTTTCAGAGATCTGCCTTCGTCATGCGTACCTGGTTTAACATATTAACACCACTCTCAATAGCCTACATTCTTGCGATGTTTATTCTTGTTAATTTATATTGGTCGTGCAGTAACACGCAGACTATTTCCGCAAACAAGTCAACAGTTGTGTCATTGTGGAGAGATGAGTCTATATCTGGAGGCAGGGACTATGAAATAGGTAAAATATGTACACTTTCTCCTCGTCAAGACATTAATTGCCCTGGCATCATCCGTGGTGATGAAGTCGCAATACAAACTGGTCTGGCCAAATCACGGGATCTGCGTGCTATAGGAGATGAATGTCAGTTAGATGAATTAGTCAGTTCTTGTCCTGCTCTGCATTCCGCGCACCATTATGACACTGATATATCCAGCGTGAGCGCAGAAGAGTTATCTTTTCCTCTCGCTTTCGCCATTCTCTTGCATGATCGACCTGAGCAAGCAGAACGTCTTCTCAGGATGATCTACAAACCTCACAATACATACTGCATACACGTGGACGGCAAGTCCAACAATACTATTCAGAACCTCTGGAAGCATCTTGCTAGCTGCTTCAACAACGTGCTCGTTATAGAAGATAGGATTGCGATAGAGTACACCACAATTGACTTCGTCAAATCCAACATAAAGTGTATGGAACGAAGTGTAGCAGCGCACAAACGGTGGAAGTATTTCATAAATTTAACAGGAAGAGTTCTTCCAATTAAAACTAATTTAGAAATGGTCCGGATTTTAAAAGAACTGAACGGATCAAATGATATTGAATCTTATATCATGCCTAAGCATGTCTGGTACCGACTGCGGCCTATTTTTACTGATCACAAGGCAAAGGCTGAGGAAGGTATTCTTAACGGAGAGTTTGGGTATCGTATTAATCTCCGGAAAGGAAGTGCATATGGTTCGTTCACACGTGAATTCGTTCAATTTCTTCTGGACGATGACATTGTTCAGAAGTTTCTATTCTGGATTCAGAAGACGGCGGCACCGGAAGAGATATTCTGGCCGACTATGAACTCGCTACCATGGGCACCTGGTGGCTTTCAAGCCGAAACGCCTCACGACAAGGGTCAGCAGTTGACTACACTGGTCCTGTGGGAATGGGAACAGCCTCCGTGTACTGGGGTCACTGTGCATGGAATCTGCATTCTTGGTTTGCGTGAGCTGAGCTGGCTCAGCGGAAGGCCGGAAATAATCGCAAATAAGTTTATTGAGGAACGTGATCTTATGACTGTTGTGTGTTTGGAGGAGCTAATGCGCAATCGCAGCATGGCAAATGGCGTCGATACGCTTGACTGGTTTTATTACTCACATTTGCCACATGTACTGGAATATAAGAATAAGAGGACAGAACAAAGGTCAGCCCAATATCTACAGGCGAGGAAGCAGGAATGGCTTCGTGAACAGAAAATCAGAGAATAGTCAGTGGTGAGCCTAGCACACTATGCCATTAAATGAATGGAAAAGGGGAATAACTAATGATGTTTATTGGTAATTTCATATAATATTAAATAAACTACCACAGATAAAATGGAGCGTCACTAATTGATTCTCGCCAGAGTGGCATAAATGGTATTTATTTGCTTTTTTCAAATTATTCCGATTTATTTCTGTTTTTACTGGTGGCTATAGGTTGAGTTTTATCTAACTCTATCATTCAAGAGCATTTGTTAGTTCCCTGGTCCTTTCCTTTAATAAACGAGGCAGAGTTATCGTTCTTTTATGTTTTTTTCTATTTCATTTATGCATGCCTATACCTACTATGAAATTTAGTATCTATTTTTAATTTTCTACCTTACAGATCACGAAACATAATAAAGTACATACTCTTAATAAACAACTATATATAGCACAAATCATACGTAGCTTTGGCCCATCTTTGGACGGCTACCGGTACCTAGAAGATCATAAACCTAATGGGTGGAATTCAATAAGAAGGTTTAAACCCCGGATTAGCCTAAACCTGGTAGCAAATCACAAAGTAATTGCAAGGCTAGTTGTATAGATAGGGCAAATAGCCCCACTTTTCATCGGCTGAGAGCTAGGTCACGCCCTCAGCAAGGGGTGTGGCCTAGATGCCAAAATATGGGCATTCCTTCTAACTGGGCGTGGCGTTAAAGAGCCCCCTCCTGCTTCTGAAAGGTGCCCATACTTCGGTATTTAGACAACACACCAAACTAATAAGATTTTGGGGTTATCGCCCTATCTATAATACTAATGTTGCAATTACGTTGTGATTTGCTACTAGGTTTAGGTTAAACCAGGTTTAAGCCTCCTTATTGAATTCCGGCCAATAGGTTTATGCTGTCAGGGATGTTGATAGATTTTCTTAAAGTAACAATGGCGCCAGAGACCGGTTGCTATTTACCATTTTCAAAGCCAGCCCTTGTCTTCTATGTAGAGCTCTGCGGCCTGTTTGTTTAGCTTTATTGGATGTCTCCGATCTATTACTCAAGTATATGACGTCATAAACCATTATGTCACATGTAGGCTGACGTCACAATCATAATTGACAGACCTCCTTGAAGCTGGAGTCCGTCAAGTGTACGAAACGTATGTCGTCGATGGATTCACTATTTAATAAACATTCTGTTGAATAATTTGAAACTAATTTGACTGGGCGCGGTTGCTTCAATAGGCAGCAACAAGACCCAGTCAAATTCGTCTAAAGAAAGTCAACTGATTACTTGTTTGGTTACCTTGGAATTGGGATTCTCTGAATTCAAGGCCCATATAAATCGATCCTAGCACGTGGAAAGCGTTGGCGGAGCTTAACTAGAAATGGGCGTGGACAAGCTAGAAATGAATAACTCTATTGATGTAATTCACCTTTCCATTTTTAGCTATGCCACCCCCCACCCCATCACTAGCTAAGCTCCACCCACACCTCTCGAATGCCCTAGCCATCAATTTCCTGAAAACTATACAGGGATAGACCGTCTTCAAATATGCGTTCGTGTCGTACTTATCGACGTCATTCATGACGTAATTCATTATGATGTCATTCTACACATCATGCAGTTCATTATGACGTCATATGATGGGTGGGTACCCTGGAAAGGTGAATTGTTCTAACGCTATTCATAGAATCGCGATGACATCATCACAATAAATTTTCCGATAATACCCTGGGATCGACGCCATTTTAGGAGTTTCTAATTTAACATTACGAGCAATGGGCCGCGAAACCTTAATTACATTTTCTTTACTACCTTTCAAAATTCATTTGTGATTTTATGTTTTCTGATACCGGACGGAGTCTTTACAGATTTTCAGATACGGGATTTTATGGTTTCAGCTTCATAGGAAAGTGCTGTTTAGCGTGTAGTAAAGTTGTCCCAACTTTAATGGCGGCCAACCTCAAAATCCCTGGATGTGCGAAACTATGAATGGCTTATTGATAGATGTTTGACAATGTTATTGTCCAGTGCTGCGCACAATACTAATAATAATGTGAGATATTGCTAATATAATATGAAAATAGGCGCTGCCTATACGCGAACACAGACACCATTTATTGTTTTTAAAATAGGACGAATTTGTATAGGGTCGAAATGTCCTAAATACGTATGCCCATGTATAGTACATTCGAAGCTATTCTGGTAAATCCAGTCCACGATATTCACAACAATGCGTCTGCCCATTGTTAGTGAGATCCGACAGCATTATTGCATCATTTACCGGGGCCTGCACCATTAAATAGTTACGCCAGTCCAATAACGTTATAAAATTTGTATCGACGTATCGCGATGCTCCTCGCTATTTGGGGAAATACAAACAAGTCCATAGTAATTATGACGTCATAATGAAATGTCATCCGCTAGAATTTTTAGATCGCATTTATCCACACAAAAGCTACAAAAAACGGGAATTAATGCATGTCCGCAAGTAAATACACGAATGTACATTCCATCCGGGTGCGAATCGCGTGGTACCCGGCCTTAAATTTCCTGCTATCAGCGCTAAATACATACGACATTGATAACAGCGATTTTCCACGGCCATGAGCATTAAAAATAATACGAGACAGTCAACCAAACATATTGCATTTACAGACGAATAAATAGGAATAAATAAAGCTTGTATCTGGTCTGCATCAGACGATTTAACCGTTTTACATTCTGAAGCAAATGCACGCTATTTCGTGATAACAATATCACACAAATTTTGGACATTGAAAATGCGCAGTAGGTTGCCCTAAAACAACGAGAGGAACATACGCATAATGAAAAACCATATCCCATAATGCAACGGGGCCCATGAAGAAACCACAAAAGCTATATCATAAGCCGAAACCGGAAGCAAAAAATTCTCGAGACCGGAAACGAAGCTTTCTTAGTCGCATGGTATATGTATTTTAGCCTGGTTCCCTGTCTCATTTTCTGTTGATTTTCCCTCGTTACACGTACGTACATGTTATCTATATACGCTCACTTCGTTCGCTAATATGATAATAGGCGTTGCCTATAAGCGAAAGCAGAGACCATTTATTGCTTAAATAAATAGGACGAATTGGTATATGGTCGAAGTGTCCTAAACACGTATGCCCATGTATAGTATTTAAAGCCAATTTTTCATCACGCTTGGAGGGCATTCTTGTAAATCCAATCCACGATATTCACAACAATGCGTCTGCCCATTGTCAGTGATATCCGCCAGCATTATTGCATCTTTTACCGGGACCTACACCATTAAATAGTTGCGCCAGTCCAATGACGTTATAAAATTTGTACCGACGTATCGCGGTTCTCCTCGCAATTTGGGGAAATACAAACAAGTTCATAGTAACTATGACGTCATAATGAAATATCGTCCGCTAGAATTTTTAAATCACGTTTATCCAGACATAAGCTACAAAAATGGGAATTAATGCACGTCTACAAGTAAATACATGAATGTACATTCCATCCGGGTGCGAATGACATGGTAACCGGCCTTAAATTTCCTGCTATCAGCATACGGCGTTCACAACAACGACTTTCCACGGCCATCAGAGTAAAAAATAAGTCCAGACAGTCAACCAAACCTCACGTTGCATTAGCAGACGCGCAAATAAAAATAAATACAGCTTTTACGTGGCCTGCTGCATACTATTTAATCGTTTTACATTCTGAAGTAAATGTAGGCTATTTTGTGATAACAGTGTCACACAAATTTTGGACATTGAAAATGCGCAGTAGGTTGCCCCCTAAAACAACTACCCCTAAAACAACTAGGGGAACATTAAGCTGGTACCCGACTCCCATTGTTCATAATCACAATAGTGGAGCCGGTAAGGGCTACAGAGAATCGCCAGCGAGGGAATGAGGAGTCGGGTACCAGCCTAGGGGAACATACGCATAATGAAGAACTGTATCCCATAATGCAACGGGGGGGGGGGGGGGGTGCGCATGAATAAACCACAAAAACTATATCATAAGCCGAAACCGGAACTAACAAAAATCTCGCGACCGGAAACGAAGCTTTCTCAGTCGCATGGTATATGTATTTTAGCCTGGTTCCCTGTCTCATTTTCTGTTGATTTTTCCTCATTATTCATAGAATCGCGATGACGTCATCACAATCAAATTTCCCATAATACCCTTGGAGCGACGCCATTCATGGAGGGGCTAATTTAACATTACGAGCAATGGGCCGTAAAACCTTAATTACATTTTCTTTACTATTGTGGTGCTGGCGGTATCCCGCAATTCCGCAGTTCGGGTTTCGCGGCTGCCGGGCTAGCTGATTCCCGCCGTTTCTACGGACGCCCGGCAGTCGTACCTTGGAACCTGAACCGTGCATATCTGCCGCTTGTTCCACTGGCCGATTCAAGACCTCTGTTGGGTGAGTAACGTTTTATACGTAGTTAAGTTACTACAAATGGTGTCAGGAGTACTTTGGGCCCTAAATAAAAAATTGATATTAGTTTTTTCTAAATTCTACTCACGATTTTGCTGTTAAAAAAGATAGAATTCTCGGAAATATAAAGACTACTCTAGTCCTGCCCGAACGTCAATTTTACAGACTCTGGCCGCCATTTTGATTATTGGATAGTTAATTTTGTAGGATTTAACAATCACAGATGATAGGTGAGTTATAGTTAAATATATATTATTTATTTATACTATAGCATGCAAATGTCGGGTATATAGATTAATATACCTTACATACACACGTCATATACGTCATAAATTCAAGATTCAATGTTATTTATTTGAACTGTAATGAATTGAGGTATATTTTCGTGCTTAGTTCCTATCATCTGTATGTCAGTATTCCGTGGAATGACAACCCTATAGTTTCTGGATTGTTATTGTTAGTTGTCTTCAGTGTCATATGTACGCGATTCTGAGCTGTAATTTAACCCTCGGTTTTTCGATATTTCTTTATATGTTAATTACAGTTCAATTTCTTTGTTTATTTCAGGATTATTTGAAATAAAGAAGTGATATAAATCACTTTTGTTGTTATTATTATCATTATTATTAACTTTTTGAACATTAGAGGGTAATCTCCCTTCTAATAAGCAAATATGTTTCAATTGTAATATTAGGTTTACTAATTACGCTGAACACTATTTGTTTTGGGGTTTTTTCTTCTTATAATTAAGGCAAAAAGTTCATAATCACATTGCTAGTTACTCCGTTGAAACAATACTCAGCTTATGCCTCCTTTTCAAGTTAAATCTGAGGAGTTTTTGGCTCGCACCCAGTTTTCGTTGGATCAGTCCTTTACCCACAAAGCTATTTTGTTGGGTACAAGTAAAGGTTTCATTTTGAAAAGAGCTGATCAAACTGGGTTTGTTGAGTATTGGTGTAAAAGCGGTGGTACTACACAAGACTTGGTCAATATTCTGCAGTCGAGAATAGCCAGCGCCGTTCAGAAATTTCACCGGATCGTTTTCTATATCTGGGCCGGAACGTGCGACCTTACCGAGAAACGAGGCGACGGTTTTGTCTATTTAAGGACAGCCGATGATGAACTCGCGGTAGACCGCATTTGGCAACACTATCAACGTGCGATAGACATAGTAAGGCATTACGGCCAAACGGTGAAATTTATTGATATCCCGGGGTATTCTCTGGTCCTGTATAATGAGCAACTTCACCATTTGAATCCCTGTTCCTTCAAAGACCAAGAGCTGCAACTGCATGACCAACTCTCTCTTCTCAATGATAGAATTGAGAAAATTAATGCAGATATTGGTGTACACACCATCAAGTGCAGTGTAGAGTTAATACTCCGTAAAAAATCTAGTGCACGTAAACGCGTCCGTTATCATTATACTTTCGAGTTTCTGAAGGATGGTTTGCATGCAGGTACGTTACTGAACTTGGTTTGGCTTCGGAAGATTCATTTAGACGTTCTCCGGAGTTGCACCACCATCACTACTCAGTGATTTATATATTTCAGTAAGCATACGCTTACGACTCATTTCAGTAGGTGAGATTACTTTTTTAGCGGATATTAATTTCGCTTCCTTGGTATAAAACAACCGGTGACCCATAATGACGAAACCTTTGTGTATTAACACTGCAACCGTGGAGGAACTTGGTGCACTCCATAATATTGGTAAAGTTCGAGCTGCTGGCATAGTAAATTTTCGTGAGTCCAGAGGAGGTTTCATATCCCTGGCCGACATTAAGGCAGATCCTGATCTGCCTGCCACAGCTACAATCCTTGCACGATTGCTCCATGCTGGGGAAGTTGTATTCGACATCAATGATGAAGGCGCTGTTGGTGGGGTCGACTCACACCCAAGGGAAGAATCCCTGGAAGAGACGGTAGCTAGACTGAACATGGAACTGTTAGCTCAAGGTATCAAATACAAGGCACTCCTTAACTCAACTAGTCAACAAAGGGGTGATCATACCCTAGTTGATAACCTGGCTCCTAGGGGGGTATATACCCCTAGAGAACCTAAGAGGGAGTCGCGATCAGTTTCTCACCATGACACTAGGACGTCATCACCAGTTCGTAGAGCTTACTGGGATGGCTCTTCGTACAATGACTCTAGAATGTCATCCCCCGGTCGTAGAAGCTACTCTGATGGTCCTCCTCCACCTAAAATGTCAACTTTTGATGGAAAATTTGAGTGGAAACCATTTTTCATACAGTTTGTGCATACTGCTTCAAGGTACCGTTGGTCTGATATGTATAAATTAGACATGCTCATCTCAGCTTTAAGGGACAAGGCCTTAAAGTTTTACTGCATCTGTTCTGGGCAGATCCAGAATGATTACTTTAGTTTATGTGAGAAATTAAAGTTGAGATTCGGGAAGAAAGATCTGCCCCACATCATCAGAAAAAAGATGCAAGATATTCGACAAGAGGGTAACTCTTTAGAAGAATTTGCAGACATCATTCAGGAGCTCACTTTAGATGGTTACCCTGATGCCTCAGAGAGTTTGGGCGAGACTATTGCCATTGATGCATTCCTACGGGGTGTTGAGCATAAACGAGCCGCTCTGATAGCTATGGATAAAGATCCGAGCACCCTGGAGGAGGCTGTACAAATGGTCAATGCAGCTATCCATAATCAAAGATTGATCATGGGTTCCAGAAGACCTGAGGTTCGAAAGGTCCGTTTTCCGGACGATGCTTCTGGGTTGTTGGAGGCAGATAATCCTGAGCAGTTGAGAGGCATAACGGCTCCAAGCAGGATAGATAAATTGGAGAAAGATGTCGAAGGACTTAGGAAGGATATGGCGGATATGAAGGTAGATGTGGCTAAGATTTTGAATCTTATATCTGGTCAATTCGGTCGAGGTCGGTCTCCTCCAAGAGGGAAGGTCGTTCCATCACGTTCCCCTTCTCCTCCTCTCAGATCTGGAAAGTGCGTTAATTGCAATTTAGAGGGGCATTTTTCCCGTGAGTGTCCAGAGCCGAGGCGTACACAGTCGCCATCACCTTCTGCTTCACCGAGATCTTCGCCTGTGCGATCATATGATGTTCGCATGTATGAGTTTAATCGTGACCCTATGACACTAGTCATTCCCATTAAAGTAAATGGTGTTTCCATTGATGCAGTGGTGGACACTGCGGCACAAGTGACAGTAATTGGCAATTTCTTTGCAAATAAATTACCTTACCCTTTAAAGAGGTTGGAGTCTATTGCATTGAAAGGTGCAGGTAGAGACAATGTTATCCCTGCGGAAAGTGTTGAGCCAGTCACAATTGCATTAGGCTCTATGATGTTCAACTGGCCAGTACTTCTTGCCAATATTAATGATCCGATTATATTAGGCCTGGATTTCTTGAAGGCACACAAGGCCACCATTGATCTGACTAGACTATGTCTGACAATTAATGGAGAACCGATTCAAGCCTTAATGTTGAGAGCTCATGGGAAGGAAGCCCAAGTAGCTCGGGTAACATTGAAGCAGAAAGTGGTCGTGGGTCCTTTTGAGGCCGTGAAGACCACAGGTGTTCTGGATCGGGAGGTACAGAATGATGTTGTGCTCCAGCCCTCATCTAAACTGGAGGGTCTGGTAACACCTCATACAGTGGCCACTGCCAAAGATTCGCAGATTCCTATTTTGTTAAGGAACCTGTCGGCCCAATATATTACTCTGGAACAAGACCACAACCTTGGTATTGTCACAGAAATTGAGGAGGTTTTAGACCCTAGAACAGAATTTCAACTTGCTGGTAATCCCATAAACCAGGACGGTTTACAGACTTCTACAGCCACTGAGGTGGACCTCCCTGTGTTCTTACAGGAGCTGTATGTGAGGTCGACATCGGGTTTATCGGAGACGCAGTCTTCGCAAGTTGAATCCATGTTAATCGAGTATCAGGATGCATTTGCAAAAGATGATCTTGATTTGGGTTTGTTCAAGGGGATAAGACATAAGGTTGACACAGGTAATGCACAACCTGTTCGTTCTAAACTTAGACGAACTCCTCTTGGTTTTGAGAATGAGGAAGAGAAACACCTGCGGAAATGTTAGAGAAAGGTATCATAGTTCCGTCAAAATCTGAGTGGTCGTCAGCCCCGGTATTAGTTCGGAAGAAAGACGGTACCGTGAGGTACTGCGTCGATTTTCGAGCTCTGAACAGTATAACTCGCAAAGACCTTTACCCCCTACCAAACATTGAGACATGTCTGAATGCACTTGGTGGTGCTAAGTTCATCAGCACACTTGATATGGCAGCTGGGTATTGGCAGGTCGAGGTTGACCCAGAGGACCGCCACAAGCTCGCATTTATCACAAGATATGGGCTTTTTGAATTTGTCCGGATGCCATTTGGTACGTGCAACAGCCCGGCTACCTTTCAGAGGGTTGTTCAGCTGGTATTGCAAGGTCTTAACTGGTGCGAGTGTCTTGCGTATTTAGATGACGTGGTAGTGAGAGGGACTGATTTTGACAGTCATATGACCAACTTGAAAGCTGTCCTGTCCCGATTCCTGTTGCACAACCTTAAATTAAAACCTAAGAAGTGTAATTTGTTCCGTACAGAACTCTGTTTCTTAGGTAAGTTGGTGAGTGATAAGGGAATCGCTGTTAGGCCAAACAATATGGAAAGCGTCGCTAATTGGCCTGTTCCTAAGACCAGGAAAGAGCTGGAATCTTTCCTAGGGTTCATGAATTACCACCGAGAGCACATACAGGGTTTTGCTGGTATTTCTGCTCCTCTCTCTGCACTTACCAGTTCCAAAGTAGAGTATGACTGGACTCTAAAGCATCAGGTAGCTTTCAAAACACTTCAGGGTGCTATGGCCAACCCTGCAGTGTTAGGTTATCCGACACCGGATGGTACCTTCATACTGGATACGGATGCTTCAGAGGCTGCTATTGGTGCAGAGTTATCCCAAATTCAGAATGGGAAAGAGGTGCTTATTGGTTTTGCGAGCCGAACGTTGACACCGGCTCAGCGTAAATATTGTGTTACACGCAAAGAGTTGCTGGCCATGGTAGCATTTACTAGGCAGTACCGTATGTACTTGCTAGGACGGTCATTTATTGTGCGGACTGACCATCACAGTCTCACGTGGCTGCTCAGTTTCAAGCACATCGAAGGACAACTAGCTAGATGGCTAGAAGAGCTGTCCCAATATAATATGACGATGCAGTACAGGCCCGGTAAACAGCACTCTAATGCTGATGGTCTATCACGAGTTCCAAGTGATTTTTCACCTTGCCACTGTTATAAAACTGGGCAATCTCTTAGTTCGTTACCATGTGGTGGGTGCAAATATTGTACCAAGCTTCAGCAGCAATGGTCTCAATTTGAACAAGATGTTGATGATGTAATTCCTTTGGCTTTTCAAACCATAAGGGCCCTTCAACTGAGTAATAATGACCTATCAGACAGCGACACAGACAGCGACGATCCAGATGGACTGCTGGATGGTGTCCCCCAAACAGACCAGGTTATCAGAAGGTCAAACTGGTTAGACGCATTCTCTTCGGAAAATCTAAGGGAGCGTCAGTTGGAGGATCCTGATCTGAAGACAGTTGTATCATGGATTGAGCAGTCACACACACCTTCTGACGCGGAGCTATATTTAGCTAGTCCAGCTGTCAAGTTTTGGTGGGCTCGTTGTGATCAATTGATTTTTGTCGATAGCATTTTGCACTATCTCTGGGTAGAAGCAAATACCACACGGAATCTGCTGGTAGTCCCAAAGTCTCTCCAGAAGCTGGTTTTGGAAAATTGTCATGATTCCAAGCTTGCCAGTCACATGGGTGAGCAGAAGACATTAGAGAGAGTGAAGGCTAAGTATATCTGGCACGGATACTCTCGTGATGTGGTGGCGTATGTGAAATCCTGTCGGATTTGTAGCTGTAGCAAAAAAGCTTCCATCCGACCTAGAGCTGCTCTGGGCGAGTTCCATGCTGGGTTTCCCTTGGAACGGGTACATATGGACATTTTGGGCCCCTTTATCACATCTACACTGGGAAATAGATACGTGTTGATGATCATAGATCAGTTCACTAAATGGGTTGAGTGCTATGCGCTCCCTGAACAAGGGGCAGAACTGGTAGCCAAAACGTATGTGGAGCGTTTTGTCACCACATTTGGCTGTTCATATTTCTTACACACCGACCATGGTCGTAACTTTGAGAGCAACCTATTTAAGGAACTGTGCCATCTACTGGAGATTTCAAAAACACGCACCACAGCTTATAGACCATGTTCGAATGGACAGATTGAACGTATAAACCGTACTGTCTTGCAGTGTATACGGTGTTACCTGCAAGAGCATGACAGACAGAAAGATTGGGATAAGTGTATTCCTTTCATCGCTGGAGCTATACGATCTACTGTAAGCCGACAGACGGGGTATACTCCCAACATGATGATGCTTGGTCGAGAAGTACTACAGCCTATTGACATAATGTGCAAATGCCCTGTGTCTGTGACTACAGAGAATGCCCCTTCAGATGCCTGTGACTTCGTCCAACAGTTACAGCAAACGTTGCATGAAACTCATGAGATAGCACGGGATAACCTTAAAATGGCTCAGAAGCGGCAGAAAAAAGAGTATGATCTATGTTTGCATGAGCATGCCTATCATGTTGGTGATGTAGTTTATCTTGCTAATTCTGCAACTAAAATAGGCCAGTCCAGTAAATTACAACCTCCTTGGACTGGTCCATTTATTATTTATAAAAAGTTGTCAGAAGCACTGTTTGGTATCAAAAACCAACGCCGGGAACTAGTTGTTCACCATGATAGATTAAAGCTGTGCAGAGATCGTGATTTACCTCTCTGGATATTGCGAATGAGACGTGCTATGAGCTCTGAAGATCATGGCGATGATGATGACTTATTATCCCCCGATAATGGCCTTAGGTTATCTGATGATAACCGTGCTTCCATTTTTGAAGAGGATTCGGATGAAACCATTCCATATGGTATTGATCCATCCTCATCAATTCTGCATAATGATCTAGATGCTGTTTTGACAGATGACCTGGATATCGACTCTGTTTTACCCGTCCCACAAACACAGCATCACTCTCTTAGGCGCATGAGGTGTCAGGTCCGAGGAGAAACGCATAACACGTCCCCTAGGCGCATGAGGTGTCAGGTCCGAGGGGAACCGCATCACACTTTTTCCCCTAGGCGCATGAGGTGTCAGGTCCGAGGGGAAATACATCACACATCTCCTAGAGATGACCAACTCCAAACTCACACCATTCAGAGTCGAACAGGAAGGCAGTGCCGTCTTCCTAACAGGTTCCTAGATTGTGAAATGTATTAGAATGATCTTTAAGCATTCAGGAATTAGACTATATAAGTCTTCATGGACCCTACGTGTCCACCTGAATAAACGTTCCTTTGGTTTCGTCTTATTACGGATTCATTTGGTCATGGTATTGTTGCGGACTGCAGTTAGCTTTTCGGTCGTAGTACAGTACTACAATAGTAATGTGATAATGTACAATGGTAACAGTAATTCAACATTAAAAGAATTACTGTAATCCAGATGATATGAAATTATGACTTCAAATTTTAATATGCTGCATGACACTGAAGACATTCAACTTGTCCGGAAAACATTTATAATCATTGGCTTATGTTCCGTTTCCATCTTGGGTTTAGTTCAGCAACAGCAAAATCGTGATGTTCTATTTTTTGTAAGTTTTGGGACACTAAATTAGTTGGACACATAAGCACATAGTGGCTTTTTCCAGCAATAATACTCCGTGAGATACCAAAAACCAACAGGGGTCCATCGCTGTATGACTCACAGAACGCGTTATTATAATTACGCGTTTTTGCAAATGACGCGTGAATAATTGCGCGTAGTAATGCGTGGTTATATTTACGCATTTCTTGATTACACATTACAAATATGTGTTGTCAAATGATGTGTAAATTGTTACACATTAATCATACGCATTGTATTGTTAACTGCAATTATTGTCCGTCATGACGTGTGGTCATAATAATGCTCTCTGTTATGTGTATATGGATTAAATCCATGTACACGCTTTTATTAGTATATGCATCATATGTTATGATGCAAACTCATTTATGTATAGTGAAATCCTGTATAGGTTAGCTATTTAATGCCAGTTCTACATTTGTCAGCTCAGATATTTTATAGGGTAGCTCAAATATATTATATGTAGTTTTAGTAGGTCAGCACAGATATTTTATAGGATAGCCCAGGTATATTAATTCTACATAGGTCAGTTCAGATATTTTATATTAGGCCAACATATTATATATTGCCATACCTAGGTATTTCATTTATTAAACGTGTAGCAATTACATGTTAAAATGATGCAATGATGCATTATTACTCTATAATGCATAACTCAGGCATATTTATAATGTGCATTACTCTATAATGCAGAAGTCTTGCATATGACAGCATATTTATAATATGCATTGAGCAAAGACTGCATAAATCGTACAGATGCATTTCTTGCGCTTACCATTTCATAATGCGCGAAGTAATTGGCGCGTTAGTCATAGCGCAAATTCATATGTTTCTTTCTTCTGCTGTATTATCCGTTCCGCTTAGCTTCATTCAGATATCTTTATTGTGATAGGGATAGTGGTTTTC
Organism: Chaetoderma sp. LZ-2023a; assembly: GCA_034401795.1. Lineage (NCBI taxonomy): Eukaryota > Metazoa > Mollusca > Caudofoveata > Chaetodermatida > Chaetodermatidae > Chaetoderma > Chaetoderma sp. LZ-2023a. The sequence continues at coordinate 26,460,639 of CM067373.1, read as the reverse complement.
CGGATTTCCTAAATTTGTGGATTCAGATCAGTTTCAATTATATAAGAGGTATATCATAAATGTTAAGGTTAAAAATATTCACTAAATTTAAAAATTTGCAATATTCATAAGTTTCCTCGAATCTCACCTAAGTTAATTTCAGATAACACTCCAACTAAATTCATGTGAGATTATCTTTATTACTTCTTTATCAATTCGGCAATTCTGTCAGTTTTCTGCGGTGGTGGAAAACCACTGTCCTTAATTTTAGTTAGGATGCTATGCTATTTTTAAATCTGTGACGCTGGCCCTCGTCCAGCAGCTGTTGATCGATCCATCTGTTTTATTATTAACCGCTCCTTCCTTCTAGATGGATCGACACCTATATTTTTTTAATTGGCAATTTCTTTTGCTACCTTTAGCAGTTGCACGTCAATGCCTGTGTGTTTTCATGGTGTGCAGATTTTTAAAAGAGTAGATTTTTAGATAGGATTTTTAATTAAAAGATAATATTTTTAATTAAATAAGCATGTTTTTATAAACGGGGGAGAGTGTGGTGCTGGCGGTATCCCGCAATTCCGCAGTTCGGGTTTCGCGGCTGCCGGGCTAGCTGATTCCCGCCGTTTCTACGGACGCCCGGCAGTCGTACCTTGGAACCTGAACCGTGCATATCTGCCGCTTGTTCCACTGGCCGATTCAAGACCTCTGTTGGGTGAGTAACGTTTTATACGTAGTTAAGTTACTACACTATCTTGCAAAATTCACTCAAGATTTTCTGATACCGGGCAGGTTAATTACCGATTCTCAGACACAGGATATAATGGTTTGAACTTCATGGAAAATGTAAACAATGCGTTGTTATGGGAAGCCCTCTTTAGCATGTAGCAAGTTTGCCCCAACTTTAATGGCGGTCGATCTCAAGATGCCCGGATGTGCGAAACTATGAATATGTACGTACATGTTATCTATATACGCTCACTTCGTTCACGATGGCTTCGAGCGCTCACTGCATTCGCTATTAATTGGCTTCGTCGTGCTTGAAGAAACACAATCTTGAGTTATCATTTAATACAACTGCGTTGGTCGTTCTTCAAGCATAACGTTATTTGCTGACCTGATCAAGTGGGCTTGTGCCGTGGCGACCTTCCGTCGTCAGTCCATCCGTCCATCAACTTTAAACAAATTCACCTCAAGAAACCTTGAACCGATATAAATTATACTTCGCAGGAAGCATCCTTCAGGCATGGAGATCCAAGTCTGTTCAAACGAAACCGATCGCCAAATTTGGCCTGTGGCCATCTTGGATATTGGCCGTTTTTAGAAATGTTTTAAAAAATCTACTTGTCCGAAACCGCCTGGCAGATCGCCTCAAAACTCGTGAAAAATCATCTAGTGCAACAGCTGAACAGAATTTGCCCAAAGGTTGGCTAGATGCTTCGGCAGCCATCTTGGATGACATAGTTTTCGCGAAAACCACTTCTTTTCCAGAACCACTGAACAGATCTGACCGAAATTTGAGAGCTATGATTAATAACATGTACCCAGGAGAAGTTGGTACGTCAAAAAACCAAACAAACATGGGCGCTGTGGATCAATCAAAGTGTGGCGTATATAGTGGCCATATTGGATTTCCTTATTTGATGGATTTTCAAGCTGAAATTGTTTTTATATTATGTTTTAGTATGCTGATTTCACATTTGAAACTGTCGGATAAAATGATTTGGCAGCCATTTTGAATCATTTTCCCACCCAAAACTCCCAAACTAAAACAACAGTGAATTTAAAATGTCTTCTCAAGAAAAATTGTGCCGATTTCAATTATATTGGGCAGGAAGCATCCTTAGGGTGGAGGGCATAGAGATCCAAGTTTGTTCAAACGAACCCGATCGGCCAATTTGGCTGGTGACCATCTTGGATTCTGGCCGATTTTCAGAAACGTCTTTAAAAATCTTTTTCGAAACCGTATGTGAGGAATCCATTAAAACTCATGAAAGATAATCTAGGATAAGAGCTGAACCAAGTTTGTTCGCGGGAATTTGATTGGCCAACTGCTTCAGCTGCCATCAAGGATGACATAGTTTTCGTGAAAACGACTTTCCCCCCAGAATCGCTGAACGAATTGGGTTGAAATTTAAGAGATATGATGAGCCATTAAAGTTTGATTAAGAGAATTTTATACGGTGGATTGTTTGATGAATTTTGAAGCCGAAATTGTTCTTATATTGTTTTTTGGGTTTGCTGATTTCAGATTTTTCAGTTTCGAAACTGTTGGACTGATGTTTCGAAACGGGTTGGCGGTAATCTTTGATTTTCTCCTGCTAAAATCTCCCATAGTAAAGCAATAGGAAACTGTAAATGTCTTCTCGGGAAAAGGTTGACCAATTTTAACTATATTCGATCAAAAACAACTTTGAGCTATAGGGATCCGAGTTTGTTCAAATAAAGCTGATCGGCCAATTATGCTGGCAAACATCTTGGATTTTGGACGATTTTTAGAAACAACTTTTGAATTTTTCTTAAAGCCGCTTAGGGGGATTGATTCGCAACTAATGAAACATCATCAAGAGCAACATCAAGTTTGTTCGAAGGAACCTGATTGACCAAATGCTATGGCGGTCATCTTGGATTTTAACAAAAAGTTGAAATTTGCGAGATATGATTAACTACGAGGCATTAAAATTTGTTCAAGGGAAGCTGATACGAAAAAAACATGGCTGTAGTGTTCTTGTTGCAATTCTGGCCAAATTCTTAGGGTTATACGTGCAGGCGATGCCATTTTTAGTTGAAACGCCTATATTCCATGTGAGCAATACAGGCCCCTGGACCTCTTGTTAAGTGATGAACACGAATCTCTCTTAGGAGCATAATCATAGAACTTTAGGCCCCCAACATCATAGCTGGGGACATAGAAACCGGTCCTGTCCGTCCTTCTGTGCGTCCACGCATCCATCCGCGTTTAGTTTCCGCTTAATAACTTCAATTAGCTTACATGGATTCATCTCAAATTTGGAATGCCAACTCCTTATGACAAGATCTAGGTGGAGATTGCATATCGGCGAAATGTGTCCAGATATATCGGGGTTATCACCATCGATTTTTGAAAAACAAAATATTTGGTTTCCGTACAATAACTTCAGTAAGCTTGGATGGATTCATTTCATATTTGGAATGCCAACTTATGACAAGAACTCCGTAGCGAATGCAAATCGGCGAAATGTGTCCAGACCCATCAGAGTTATCCCCCTTGATTTCTTGAAAAATCGAAGAATATTTGGTTTCTGTTCGATAACTTCAGATTCATTTCAAATTTAGAACGTCAACTCCTTATGACAAGATCTCGGTGGGCTTCCCAATCGGCGAAATGCGTCCAGATCCGCCGGATTTATCCTCCTTGATTTCTTGAAAATCGTACCATATTTGGTTTCCGTTCGATAAATTCAGTTAGCCTGCATGGATTCAATTCGAATTTCGGAAATTATACACACCTCTGCATGAGACTTTTACTGGGATTGCGTTTCACCTAAATCTTATTGTAATCACCAGAGCTATCAACCTTGATTTCTTGAAAAAATCGCTTTCCGTTCGATAAATTCAGTTAGTCTGCATGGATTCAGTTCAGATTTCGGAAATACACCCCTCCGCACGAGACCTTGACTGGGATTGCGTTTGACCAAAATCCGTCTGTTCTCACCAGAGTAATCCCCCTTGGTTTCTGGAAAGATAGAATATTTGTATTAACAAAATTGGGGGTCGGGCGACGTGTGATCAGAACTGTTCTTTTATAGTAGTAGTAACAGCAACAGCAGCAGCAGCAGCAGTAGCAGTAGTAGTAGTAGTAGTAGTAGTAGTAGTAGTAGTAGTAGTAGTAGTAGTAGTAGTAGAAGTAGCAGTGGTAGCAGCAGCAATGGCAGTAGCCTACAGGGCTGGTTGAACGATATGATATATTAGCTATATATAGCGCAAGAGCTTCCAGATTCATGCCGTGACAGCTGTGACCATCAACTAACAATTCACCGTTCCAGCGTATCCATCTATCATCTGAAATCATGACGTCATAATCAGCTAAGTGGCATGTAGGATGACGTCATAATCATTATGTCATAAATGATTTTATTAGGCCCGTCTTTAACTCTTAATAGTCCGACACGTACGAATTGTACGTCTCTACTATTTAATAAACATGCTGTTGAATATTTTAAAATTAATTTGACTGGGCGCTGTTGCTGCCATGGGCAGCGACAGCACCTAGTCAAATTAGTTTCGAAATATTCAATATCTTACGTGTATAGTTTTCTGGCAATTGATAGTCAGGAAGTTCAGAGATCGATCGATCCCAACACGGACGTGCTGTGGGTGGAGCTTAGATTGAGATGGACGGGACATAGCTAAAAGTGATGTTCAAGTGATGATTTGACAAAATCCCTCAATGGAAAAGTTAGAAAATTCTCCTGTTGTGACGGATTTCCAGTCGAATTATATCAAACATTCTGGCATACATTTGCTCTGGACTCTGGTATTAGAAGAAATAACAGCCGACATTTTAAAAGAAGGGTATCTCCCTCTATCGAACCCTCAAGCATATACGAGGGTGATAGTAATAAAATACAGAATTCTATATGTAGACTATAAGATTATTACGCGAGCACTGACCATAACAAAGACGAAGCCATTGAGAATGATCATACCTGGAAGAACTATATCGCTTATTGGGACCTTATTTAATTACTTGAAAAAGACTGCATCCCAGCAGCAATAATATCACTTGATAACGAGAAGGCATTTGAAGACTTGAATATAATTTCTTATTTAAGCCTTAGGTTCCAGCTTTATTAAATGGGTCAATATTTTATATACTGATATAACAAGTTTCTATTTATTAAATAATCAGCTATCTGACCCTGTAACGTTGCAGCGAGGTGTCAGACAGGGTTGCTCATTGTCTCCGCTTCTATTCGTCATAGTTATGGAATTGTTGGGGTCACATTGAGGCAGCGCAGTGACTTTCAGGGAATGTGTATACGTGGGGTTGAAAAGCCACTAAAGGGTTCTCAATATGCAGATGATACGACTGCGTTTGCCGATAAAAATACTGATTTTAGCATTTTAAATGGAGTATTAGCAGATTTCCAAAAGGCTTCGGGTCTTAATGTCAATAGAGAAAAATCTAAGAGATTATTTTTGGCTGATTGGATGGACAGGCTTGAAAATGTTATGGATATTAACTAACTAACCAAATAATATCATAAAGATTTTAAGTATTAACTTTATTAGAGAGCAAGATGTAATAATAAACTGGGAAGGAAGGATATCCAAGCTAAAGTGTGTATTAGTAAATTAGAAAAGACGTCGCCTAACTGTCCTTGGCAGGGCGTTTCTCCTTAGTCATTTAATTTTCTCGGGGATGTGGTATACCTCTTCTGTAGTCCATATGCCCAAATCAGTCAAAGATCAACACGTTACTTCTGCCCTTCTTATGGGAGGATAAAGCACGTTTTCTGTCGCAGTCAATCCTCGCCGATGAAAAGCATGAGGGAGGCCGAAAATTCGTTGACATTTCAGCGAAGTATGCTTCTTTAAAGCTGGAATTCATGAATAAGCTACTTTCTTCAAACACTTCCTATAAAGGTGCATATAGACATTTCCCGTAGAATGTTTATTTATGTGCAATAAACTTCCAGGTAACCACCAGAAGATCCCGAATGTATTAAAATCTTCAAAGTACAATTGAACACTAATCTAAGCCACATCCATAAGGCCATCAATTCTAATAAATAGACAGATTTTTGGTGGACAGGCAGATTTGTTCTGTGGCCTGAAGGTGAAAAACCTTGTCGAAACCGGTCGCCCACTTCACGACGGTGCATAAGATTATTGGTAATATACACAATTATCCTTTGATAGCTTATATTAATTATTTAAATATTAACATGCTTAATCATAACATTCTTTTTTTTCAGCGGTAGATTTTTGATACGCTTGTAGAATTTGTTAGGCTTGTAATTCGATAGACTTCCCTTGGTTCACGATTCCATTAGGTCCTCTCAAATTTTTGGTATTCTTGTAGATTTAGTGGCAGAAACATTGAATTATCTAACTAGTAACATTATGGCTGGAGTTAGCAAGAGTAGAAGACGGGATGACAGGAGGTCTAACGACAGTCGCCCGCCGTCTGCCCAGGCTGCACTAACCAAGTGTTACTACATGATTATACAATGCTTTCACCACCTTGTACGTAGGGGCAGTTTGCCTCCTGGATTGAGCTGGAAAGTGTCAGAGTTAGAGAGACAGAATTTCTTCTGTAAACCAGCGATGCCTAACGCTGAGGTCCGTAAGGACATCTTAGCAGCAAATTTGAAATGGGCCATATCTTTACTTCAGGATAACATTAGTCACTATAATTTCCAGCTTGGTCGTCTTATGTCGCTCCTCATCGAAGCTCAGTCCAAACCAAATTTAGAATTAGGTAGAGCGAAGACCACAGCAATAAATTGGGCCCGAAATAACTATGGCAGGAAGTTTCATTCTTCATCAATTGATCAGTTTTATGATTTCATCAGACCTTTTGATCCGCATTGTTGAACCTGCCATAGTACAACACCCCCTGTAGGGTCACCTGAGACCTTACCAGGAACAGCAACTGCAGGGCCTTCTGTGGCCCTACCAGTCACACCGACTGCAAGGTCAGCCTTGACCGTACCAGTCATCCCACAATCAAATCGGAAACGGAATAGGTCACCCACTGAGAGCCCCCCCCCACCCCCAGTAGTTAAGCGGGTGAATAACCAGTGCTCACCAGTGTTCTCCCTGCAGTCTCCTGTGGTGGATCCGCTCCTGATTCCACTGCCAGAATGGTCACCGTCAGTGTCTGCTCATGTGGATCCTAGTCAGATCCCTCTTCCGGTCTCACCACTGTCCCCAGTCGAGTTTCCTCCCCTTCCACAGAGAGCAGCTACTGACCGACCTGGTCAAAAGACCAGATCGTCGACGCCGAGGTCCAAGCCACAACAACCTAAATTTACGCCCACACCTAAGCCCAAGCCTACGCCTATGGATACACCCGAAGAGCATAGGTCTTTCTACAAGTTTCGGTTCGTGGTGGATAACAAGAATGAATGGCGCCTTCCTACTCTGAACAAGAAGATTCTGCTGATTGGGTCTTCAAATTTAGCTCGTATCAATCAGACACCTCATCCAGATATGCAGGTAGCAATCTATCCAGGTGCTAAGATAAACCACATTAGGAATATGGTTAGAAAATACAATGAGGTCTTCAAACCTCAGCGTATCGTCCTTAACATCGGAATTAATGATAAGGACGAACTTCAGCATGACACCTCCCAAAGAATTGAGAATCTGTTTAGTACCATGCGTTCAAAATTTCCAAAGGCTAAAGTTCACTTTCCCAAAATAAATTATTCGAAGCACCTGACTACAACCCAGAAACGAAACATACAATTCGTTAACAGCCGTGTAGAGGCCTTAAGGGCCAAGGTCCATATCCTGCCCAGCCTCCCCGTGTCTGAATTTCAGGTGGTTGAGGACAACATCCACTGGACGGAGTGCACTGCAAATAGGATGTATAATAGTTGATTATCGCACCTTAATTTAAACTAACTATGGGTCAGGGTACTAACCACCCAGAAATTGGCATGGGTGGTGATATCGTTAACCTAACTGGTTCTACATTGTCTGAAGCAGAAAGATCTTTGCTAAATCTCGGTCTAACATATGTACCAACACCACGGCCCAAAGTCGACATAGATGCCCTTTTAGATAATGGCTTATGGGAAATTGAAGAATTTTCTCACCGTGTAAAATTGGCAGACTTTTTCAAGAAATTCCAAGAAAAACAACTTTCTACCTTTTGTTGAAAAAACTGGCTGGGCACCTAACTCGAAGTTGGTTGACCCTGCGATCCCTGATAGTATAAAAGCTATCAAGGAGCGTGTTGAAAATTGAGAATTTCCTAAAAATCATCAAAATTTGTCATATCAAGAACGTTTAGCCGTAACAGGTTTGCGTAAAAACAATGACATCGTTATAAAGCCTGCTGACAAGGGATCTGCTACTGTAGTAATGCGTAAGGATAATTATATTCGTGAAGCGCATCGGCAACTCAGTAATCTGAAACACTACCGCAAATTAGACGAACCACTCTGGCAAAATAATTGTGATAAATTTAATGGAATCCTTCAAGAAATGGCTGACAAAAAGGCCATAACGAAACAGTTCGAAACATAACGAAGCAGTTTAAATACCTTACTGCTAAACGAGATTCAAATCCACGTACGTTTTACCTTTTGCCAAAAATTCATAAACCTATTGAGTCATGGTCCGACCCTATGATACCACCGAGTCGACCTATTATCTCTGATTGCGGCTCTGAATCTTATCGAATTAGTGAAATTATTGATTACCACCTACAACCAATTGCGAATAGACATTTCAGCTTTTTGAACAGCACTGAGGATTTCCTATCCGAGGTCTCCAAAATTTCTGTTCCTCCAAACTCACTCTTGATAACCCTCGACATCGATGCTATGTACACAAACATTGACATCGAAAGGGGTTTGTCTTCTGTTTGCAGAGCATTTGATAAATATCCTGATAACAATAGGCCCACTAGCGGAATACTAGCTCTCCTGGAGCTGAGTTTAAAGGGCAATGATTTCGAATTCGCTGGCGAAATCTACCAACTAATCTGTGGATGCGCTATGGGTAAACGTTTTAGTCCTAGTTTTGCCAACATCTATGTAGCTGAGTGGGAAGAAGATGCGCTTAACAAATGTCCTAAGCAGCCCTTATTTTACCGCCGTTACCTCGATGATATTTTTATGATCTGGAATCATTCGAGGGAAGAGTTTGATGAATTTTTCACTATTTTGAACAATCACGATCCTAACATCAAACTTAAAGCCAACATCGACCAGTCGTCCGTAGACTTTTTGGACGTTACTCTCTACAAAGGTGTAAATTATAACACGAGTGGGCTTCTTGATTACAAAGTATTCTTTAAGCCCACCGATTCTCATCAACTACTGCATAAGAAATCTTTCCATCCACCTCATACTTTTAAAGGTATTGTCAAATCACAGATTATCCGATTTCACCGAAATTCTAGTGATAGAAAGAATTTTGAATCTGCGTGTTCCACCTTATTTAAAGCCCTCAAACCGAGGGGATATTCAACACGATTTTTGCGCAAAATAAAGTCCGAAACTTTACATGATTTGGAAACTATTACTGTTAAGGCTGCTGATCAAAAGCCTACCAAAATTCGCCACAATCGTCCTATTATAGGCGTCGGACAATCTCAGAAATGTGGAAAGAAGAGGTGTAAATTAGACTTCTATCTACCTAATCAGAAAACATTTGTCAGTTATCAGAACAAAAGCAAATTCCAACTACAGTCCAATTTAGATTGCGATTCTAAAAATGTTATCTATTTAATATCTGGCAAATTATGCCAAAAGCAGTATGTCTGTGAAACAAAATGCCCTTTAAGATGGCAAGCAACTAGACACCTTTGCGATATTAGACACGACGAGGACACCAACGTAGCCCAACATTTCAATCTTCCTACTCATTCTGTCGATAGACACTTTGAAATTATGCCTATTGAGCTGCCTCTTTCTGCTACGGCCGAAGAAACTGATAAACAAAGAAAACTTCGAGAATCATTTTGGATTAAGCAACTGAAAACAAAATGGCCGAGAGGCATGAACGTGGACCCTGGTCTTGCTGATCAACGTGAAATAATTCCATTCAGTTTAACATACAATCGAAAAAATGTTGAAATTTCTGAAATTTTGAAAGATGAATATCATAAATTGCAGGATAAAATGAAAGAACCTCTCAATTTGCGTCCAGTGATAGCCTTTAAGAAAAACTCCAATCTACGTGACATCTTGGTTAAATCGAAATTAACTCTTCAAAACCCTTCAGAATGAATGATATATATTATTCATATTTTATAGGCCATACCGCCTCTATCAAACACACATAACGAATCTCAGACAATAAAATAAATAAACAATATCTCCAACCTTGGGAGATCCTGAGCCAGTGCGTTTAATCATATAACCACCTACGCATTGTATATCCTTGTTCAAGTTTTGGGTCAATTTCAAACAATGATGTTGGGCAAATTGTTAATTCATGTAAAACACAACATTTCTTATATTGGAATCATCACATTGGAAAAAGCAAAATGCCCGTGTAGCTGCAGACTGTAAGGTAGCAATACAGATTGCAGCACAAGTGGTGTGAGGACAAGCTATTGCCCCATATTCTGACACGTATTTTAGAGAGCGAACGAGATACGGTAGAGAATAGACAGGAAGACGGTTCAACTGACGATGCTAGCAGAAAGGAAGGTGATGAATCAGGCTCTCATAGTGACAATGACCAATTGAGAGATGATGTGTTCAATGCAATTAGCAGATATATTATCTGGTATTTAGAGGACACAAGGAGTTATAACTTTTCTCTCTAATTTATTTAAATGCACAGCTATGCTCATCTCATTGTTTATTACTCGTAACTCCATAATTGCATTTTACTGCTACTTACAAATGGATAGTCTGACAGTTGACATAGTAACACAGGCTCGAGTAACACAGTCCCGAGAAATAAAAGAGCATTGGACCTTTAGTTTGGCCAGATGGTGCTTATCATTCACCTTTCAAGCTGTAAACACCAACATATTGTTATATTAACATTTGTCCATCACAGCAATGCATAATTGCCCGATTTTAATCAGTGGTGACCTTTTGACCTCTAATGAGCTAATTAGTCAATGATTTGTGGGTAACATGTTGTAAAACCAGCAACTAGCGATGTGTCAGTCATTACTCTAGGTCATGTAAATGCAATGTTGTGCTCATATCATTTTAATACCACGAAATTGCACGTTTTTCATTTAACATGGACATTCTGTCACTTTTCATTAGCAACAGAATTTACATTGACCCTTTAGATTTGTCAGATATTGTATAATACTCACATTCCATAAGTTAACATCAAACTATATATGTATTATCACACTGTGTCACAAAAAAGCAAATTTGTCCGATTTTAAGCAGATTTTAAGCAACTCTGGTAAAATTTGCGATCTTTTGACCTATGTTGACCTAATTATTGAACTGAATTGCATATGACATATATGACTTAATAGAGGCAAGCATAAGGGTAATTTTAAGTGGTTAGTCATTATGCTCGGCTACGGAGATGTGATGTTATGCTCGTTTCATTTTTCAGTACATCATAATTGCATTTTCTCGTTATTTAAAAAATGGACATTCTATCAGTTGTCATAGTAACACGATTTCCTGGAATAAATGAACGGTGGTCCAGTAGATGTTTCCGGCTCTGCATAACACTCATTTTTGAAGATGTTAAAACAAAAATATTCTTTTATTAACATTGTCTCAGTCACATCAATATATAGTTGCTCAATGTTAAGCACAGCTGAAAATTTATGACATTTTGCACTCTCGTGACCTAATTACCTCAAAGATATTCATATAATATATAGGAAATGGTAGAGAACCATAACTCCAACAATTTAAGTGGTCATTTACTAGTCTACTATGAATGTACCGAAAGGTATGTCAATCTGTGTTACCCATCCCCCTTAACATAGTACGCCACGCTGTTGTATGTACCATGATAAAATCACAATGATTTACTAGTGCAAGCATATTTGACATTTAACACTGGGTTTCCTATACTTGCGTATGCCCTCTGTGATGGAATAATGTCAACAATTTTATATCAGAGGCTGTAAGGCTCGACCATATTTTGCTCGACAGCCTACAGAGTTTGGCTTCCTGACTTCTTCGACTGATCCGGTATTGTTGCGTCCATTACTGGAGTTGCCGGTACTGGTAACTATTATCCATCAAACTACCGATATTGGTAACGAGTATCGATAGAATGAACGATACTAGTAACTAGTATTGCTTAAACTGCCGATATTGGTAACGAGTATCGATAGACTGACCGATACTAGTAACTAGTATCTCTTAAACTGCCGAAACTGGTAACCAGTATCGCTAGACTGACGGATACTAGTACTGAACTAGTATTGCTTGAACTATCGATACTGGTAATGAGTTTCGTTTATGCTACCTATGCTGGGGGACCGCAGAAGAAAATGTATCAAGCTAGCTGGATGAATACATGTGGAGGGATAGATAAGGGGAGAATACATGTGCAAATATAATTCAGCATATTACCCAACAGTTTCCGTCTGTATCATCTATTAGTATATTGCGCATATGTTTATGATTAAGTGTTACGTCCGTGCATGTTTATGTGGATGCGTACGCACATACGTGCGTATATATGTAGGTGTGTGTGTGTGTACGCTTTGGCTATGTGTGACAACTGCTGTGCCTTTGCAGTATATTATAAAAGACCAGTATTATAAGTAGTATGAGCATCATCGCCAAATTTCAACGATACTAGTTACCAGTATCGTACCAGTATCGGGCAAATTAATAATACTCGTTACGAGTTTTGGCAAAAAATTTGAAAATCAAATATGTATACTGAACCAAAAACGTTTAGCAACACTGAGAATATTACTGTATAAATGTTATTTAACAAAAACAATAAATTGATTCAAATATATTATTTAATTGATATGTCATTTTCCAATTTGAACAACAGTCTCTTGTTACTGTAATGCTAGCATCGCGCCTTTAACACGGCATCATTCAACGGAAGGGTCTAATTTAAATAATGACACTGAGCTCTCAATACCGGTTGTGACCTCCGCGCGCATTAACCACCGCCGTACATCGCTTTCTCATGCTTCGAATTAAGCACCTGATGTCACGAAGAGGAATCGCATCCCATTCCTGGAGCAGTGCAGCTTCCAGCTCCCGCACGTTGTGAAGATGTAGATGGTTCTCACGCACCATACGGCCAAGAATGTCCCACACGTGTTCGATAGGAGACAGGTCGGGTGATCGCGCTGGCCAGTCCAACACCGGAACGTTGTTAGCCTCAAGGAAATCACTGTTGACCCTAGCTGAATGAGGATGGGCGTTGTCTTGCTGGAACATAAAGTCTGCATGATGCTGCATAAAAGGGATGACAACAGGGGTGACAACTTCTTCACAGTAACGTTGAGTGGTTAAATTTCCGCGAATCACAATAAGATCTGTTTTGCCATTGACACATGACCAGACACTGCCGCCACGGAATCTGTCATGCTGAATGATGTTGGCTGCATCATACCGTTCTCCTAAACGTCGCCAAACCCGTTGCCTACCATCCGCCACATCCACACAAAACCTAGAAGCATCACTGAACAAAACGTGGCTCCATTGTTGAGCACGCCATCGCTGATGAGTTCTTGCCCATGCAAACCGATTCTCGACGTGACGCTCTGTAAGTGGAACAGCAACAAGTGGACGACGGGCATGAAGTACAGCATCATGGCGTCTGTTTCGCACAGTTTGTGCATGCACTGTAGTGCCGGTAGCGGTGTGCAAATTACAGGACAGCCGCGGCGCAGTCTCAAACCTGTGACGTCGTGATGACGTCACTAAGTAGCGGTCTTCTCGGGGTGTTGTTGCTCTTGGTCTGCCAGATCGTGGTCGGTCATTAACATGTCCAGTTTCCTGCTCACGTTGGCGGAGACGGGAAATGGTTAAGGCGTGAACATTAAAATGTCGATCAACAGCGCGAACGCTCTGCCCAGCAGCAAGTCTTCCCATTGCTTCATGGCGCTGATTTTCGGGTAGCTCTGGGCGGCAGCTCATGTTCGGTATGGTAAACTTTTAAGCGTTTTCTGTTAACGTTCGTTATCTGCTTTTGCAATATGGTGAATTTTTGGCTTCGCTACCCGCCAATGTGAACCAGTGCATTTCTTCATGATCAGCAAGACATTACATTGACGAAAGATGCCTGCAAATTTGGTTATAAATGGACGCATAGTTTTAATACAACAAACCAAACTTCACTGTTGCTAAACTTTTTTGGCTCAGTATACTATACTGGTAAGCGTATTATTCAGCCAGCGATCCTGGTTTTATTTGTAGGCCTATCCGTGACACCCATACTCGAAAAATTCCCCCCAGTATCGTTGCCAATACTCCTATGAGTGTCGTGCACACGATTGTACAGTAAATCAAAAGATTGGTCGATCAAAATTCTGAATAAAAAAGTTCTAGAGCATACCAGCGCATGACCCACCCAGCCTAAGATTTTCACCAAAATATATCATCAAGTTAAACTTTGAATATATGTTCTGGAGCTTACCACGGTAGGGCCCTTTTAGACAAGTTCGTCTGAAATCTGTCAAACAGCCTATGAGGAGAAGCGTTTCGACAATTTCCAGTAGAGTCTCATAAAATCTAAGATTTCCACCCAAAAATTTACCAAGCAAAAATCTGAATATGGTTCTGGATCCTATCAAGATAGGTCCCTTCTAGCTAAATTCCATTGAAATCTTAGATAAATTCCATTGAAATCTGCAAGCGTCTAAGGAGGAGATGTGCATTGGCTATCTCCAATAAATATTTAATAAAATCTAAGATTTTCCATCCAAAAATTGACCAATCAAAATTCTGAACAGAGTTTCTGGAGCTTAACACCATATGATGCTTCTAGATAAATTCAGTTGAAATCCGTCAAGCGGCTAAGGAGGAGATGCATTTTGATAATTTCCAGTTAATATCTTTATAAAATCTCATATTTTCACTCAAAGGTAGGAGTTCTAGAGCCTACCACAACGGAATCCTTCCAGACAAATTTGGTTAAAAACAATTATGTGGTCAAGGAGGAGATCCGATGTGACGGATGGATGGACGATGAATGACGGACAGATGGATGGACAGACGGACGAGCGATGGCCACAATAGCATAAGCTCACATGGCCCTTCCGGCCAGGTGAGCTAACAATTGAAGATACGGCTCACTATCAATCAGAAAGTAGTCCATTGGTCGGTTTTCATTATATATTTATTCCACAAACAATTAGCCATGAATACATGTCTGAAGGAGGTTTCAATGAGGATCAACTGACATGACCACCCGCTTAAGGAGTCACTGCTGGTCAACAGACGACTCCCATGGCTTGATTATATAAAAACTATTTTCTTCTAAAATCAAATATATCACAATTGTAAACTCTTATCAGAAATACGGCATATAGGATTTAAAAAGCAAATGAGGGTATCTAAATCTCGCAAATACCCGCTTGGCACACCCACAATTGCCGAATTCTGCTGAAAATGATTCCACAGGCGTCCATGTTACTAGTGTTCATCCAGCATTCTTAAAACAAACCTCCCATACTTTAGACGTCTTACATTTAAAAGACCTTTCTATAATTATTTGGATATTTAGTATCCTGAGTATTTCTAGTGTTTACACGGGCTGATGGAAAACATACATTTCACCATATGGTAGGTAGATTAATAGATCATAAGCAGGACGTGTGACATCGGGACATTTCACCATATGGTAGGTAGATTAATAGATCATAAGCAGTACGGGTGACATCGGGACATTTCACCATATGGTAGGTAGATTAATAGATCATAAGCAGTACGGGTGACATCGGGACATTTCACCATATGGTAGGTAGATTAATAGATCATAAGCAGTACGGGTGACATCGGGACATTTCACCATATGGTAGGTAGATTAATAGATCATAAGCAGTACGGGTGACATCGGGACATTTCACCATATGGTAGGTAGATTAATAGATCATAAGCAGTACGGGTGACATCGGAACATTTCACCATATGGTAGGTAGATTAATAGATCATAAGCAGTACGGATGACATCGGAACATTCGTCACATCTAACATTGAAATCATCACACATTCATATAGGACACTTTTGAGCAAATAATGATGTTGGTCTGCTGCGTCGTTGAAAAATGGGAACGCAGATATCGAACGTTGCATTGTTAGATTGTGTCGGGTACACATTTTCCTTATATCTACCCTACTACAAGCTACTAAATATAATCGAACAGTTTTCATCTAATTAGTAATTTGAAGACATTATTCACGGCTCTTATTTTGTTCATGTGAAAACATCATAAACACGTATTAGATGCTAGAAGCTCTCTGTCTTCTCTAGCCTTCAATTGGCTGCCATCTGAGAAAAACGACTATCCGGGTTTCCGTTATGTAACAGAATGAGTGAGTATATAACTTTATGGCGTATTTTACATTCGACCAGCTACATTTGCTCTAAGTTATTACATGGGATATGTTTTGAGACATTATTATGCACGTGTTTACGTGTAAGGAGTCCCTATTTGCTGATGTCTTCCTAGACCCAACATTATACAGGCTCGCCTAAGTGTTCACACTCACTTATTACTGCTTTCGTGTGTTGAGTAATCACATCCTTGCAAAAAACGGCGCCAGATAAATGTTGCTGTTTTCAGCTTTTCTATATTCGCGCCAATTTTACTAAACAGTCTGATGTGGTCATCGTACTTGCTATATAATCTGCAAACATTACAATGCCTGTTCTGTCGGTGTTGATTCGTGTGAAATGAAATGAAATGAAATGTATTGCTACTGAGCGAAATTGCACGCTTTGACCACGCGCAGTGATCTACAGAATTACATAGAAAATTTATATAATACAACAAATTAACTAGAATTTATAAACTAGGACAAAAACTTAATTTAAACAATCAACTACCTGCACAATCAAGCATGAGCGAGAGAAAAAAAGGAACAAAAGGATGGCGTTTCTCCAAGGTAGGTGGTCAGAATACCATCTGTCTCAAAAAACGTCATACCACTGCACCAAGAGTCATATACTATAGCATGCCACCTGTATTATGAGACCGTGAACATATAGTTGCTAATGGAAGGATCCAATCTCTCACCCAAGTATCCGACGTCATAATCAATTACATTACCAGCAAGCTGACCTCATAATCATTATTACGTTTAATGACATCATGACAATCTGAAAGTCCGTCATGCAATGTACGAATTGTATGTCATTGGTGTATGTAGAATTTAATAAACATTCTGTTTAATATGTCGAGACTAACCTGACCGGAAGCAGTTGTTGGCATAGGCAGTAACAGAAACCAGCCAAGGACAATTCCGGGATGGGTAAAAGTGTACTTTATTTGAAAGACTATTATATGACTAACATATTGGATCTTAAATAACTGCCATAGGCAAATAATACTAAGAATTAAACCATCGTAAACATGGGATTATTTGGTCTTCTGGGTGCGGCGATTTTCTAGCAACGAGAGCGACCATTGCCGAGGATGAAGGCTGTACAGTAAATATGCATATGCGCGAATGCCCAACATGTGCTAATATGTAATTGTTGGGACATTGTACAGCTAAGCTAGCAAGGTTTTCAAATAAGCCTATGGAGCTGTCTAGCTGTTCCAGTTCTACAGTATCAAGGATACGCAGGTTGCGTTGTATAGACATAGTCCTTTTGTCAATGGCATGTTTGATCTACAAATCCATAGCTTCAAGAAGAACTGTAAAGATATGTCCCCCCCATAGCATAGCGTGCAACGATGCCATCAGTACTGTAGGGCAGTGAGCACAGGATTGTAATTTTTTTGCCATGGTTCCACGCCACTAAGTTGATTGTTATTGTCTTTAGTTTCATGTTTTGTCGATAGGTATATATGGGTGAACTCTGGTTTCGATTCATTCATAAAGATATTCTCAATCTTTATTTGCTTGCAGTTATAGGGAGTAGTTAGTTAAGAGGTTTCTTTTCCTCGCCTATGAAGTCCACATAGTCTGCATATTCCCTCTCTAGTGGCATATCCAGTACGGACACTGGGCGGTTTGGTCTTGTGGAATCTTCCGACATAGATTTCAATGCAGCAGCAACGTAGCAGGTGTAAAGCACAGACGATAGTCCATCTCCATATGGGGAGCGTAATGACGTATCAAACTCTGCAAAAAACCCTACCATGTCTGCACAGCTGCGTCTGCGATTAAAGTCACTTTGACATGATCTAGTGAAGCATCGATCTTGTCTCTGATGCGGCACAGAGTAACATTGGATATGCTCTTCTGCATGCTGTTGAGGAGCATAATTGGCCGCAGATTGGCTTGTGACTGGGTGGCTTCTTGGGCTTAAGTAGTGCGATAATGCTGTCTTAGCCTACAGTATCGATGGAAAGATGCAAGAAGGCTGAATTGATTAGGTATGGGATTGATTTTAGATTAGGGTACATGCGTATTTGAATACTCTATTGCTCTCGCCATCAGATTCGAATGCATGCCCATTTTTTCAGGGCTTTCAGTGCCTTCCCAAATTCTGCTGTTTGAATTGGTGTTAATAATGGCCTGGCGTCACCTAAAACGTATACGAGGGCTCACCATCATGGTCAGTGATTCAGCATTCCTTGAACCATTCTCGAATTGCATCAGCTTTGTGCTGCTCAGTCCCGACAAAGTGTCCTTAAGAGTTGTGTACAGAGAGTGGTGGTGCGTAGTCAGTAATTTTCAGGGCTCGGGCTACCCGAAACATTTTGTGACAGTCATCTGTGGCAGTAATTTCATCTGCTTGTTGAATGGTAAGACCTTTGAAGCGTTCACTTTTGTGGTGCATAATGTTATTGCATTTCCATGTGTAGTTTGGTACTGTCTTCACTTTGGCCACATTGTTATATGCGCAACCGTAATACTTTCTGTTCCGCTGATTGTTTTACTACTACAGAGTCATCAGTATGCCTAGTTCGGTTGTTGTCTTTGAGAACTACGATGCTACTGGGGCTGATGATTCGTTTGAGTATTTCGTTTGGATCGAAGCTGACGCCGATTTTAGCTATCTGCTCCCCGATGACCATTTTGTATGGCGTTTAGGTGTTAGTGTCACTGATGAGCTCGGGTAGGTGACTCTATCCTCTTGCCTGCTATGGCGTTTGTAAATTAATTAGAGATGGTTCATCTGAAGGCGTGTAACGATTGGCTAATGGTCATAACTGAGGTCTGTACCACCATAGGAACATGCATCCTGGAGTATGGGCTTTGCGTATCTTTTACATAGTATGACGTCTATTTGGTTGTAGACTGCTGCTATAGCCTTAAGGTATGTTGGCGATTTGTGATCAGCAATGTGTTCTGTCCAATGTCCATGTTGTCCGGTGATGGCATAGGTATATGAAAAGCTGTATATTTTGTGGCAAATAGGCCATTGGAACGAAAGGAATGCCACCATTGCATCTCCATTGATGTTATGTGTGCCCTCTCCATATGACCCCATGCACAATTCAAGTCCTGAATTCTTTTCCGCATTGCTGAGTTTACCCAGCTTGGAGGTGAAATCTTCACATACGAACAGTTGCCATCTGGCTGGAATAGTAATGGCGGGGCTCAGTTCTGCATAGAAGGAATCTAGTATTGATGGATTCTACTG